>JARHVA010000687.1:1737500-1987500 GCA_037957365.1 Torreya grandis | reverse complement strand
ATCAATATGATGTTCAAAATAAAAAATAGGGAGTTTAAAAATATTAGGTATAAAAATATTAATAAATGG
The DNA here is from genome assembly GCA_037957365.1 of Torreya grandis. NCBI lineage: Eukaryota > Viridiplantae > Streptophyta > Pinopsida > Cupressales > Taxaceae > Torreya > Torreya grandis. Next base: position 1,987,431 of record JARHVA010000687.1, on the reverse strand, counting down.
ATAATGGGATAATGGGCTCCGTTGTCTACCGTCAGTCTAAGTTTCTAATTGCATTAATATTATTATATTCTAATGTAGACTGGTTGTTTTCGATTGTTGTATTCCACATGAGCTAATGAACATTCAATCTTTTGAAAATGTATTGATGTTTATTGAGGATAATATAACAATTACTTTACAATACTTTTCTCAATTAAAAAATGATACCATATGTTTTGATTTTTTTGAATATATATTATTGTGTATTAGGGATGACATGTGACCAATCTAAATGTTGTAGTTTATTGGACATTATTATTAAAGAAGAATATATTCTCTATGATCAAAGTGTTTTTTAATTTAAAAATATTCAATTCTTTTGTTTTATATTATTTTTATTATAATATTGATAGTGAATTTTGTATTTTAATCCTAAATTAGTCTATGCATTCTACTAAAATTGTTTCATTGGATGATTATGGGTTATAATTTGAATGTATCGAAAATATTATGACAAGTTATAGTTTTTCTAAGATATATTTATACATACTTAAAATAGAATAGAATTTTATTTATATCAATAATATCTCTATTATTATATCATTTTATTATATGAAAATATATATTTTTGTATTTGTATAAAAATTATGAAAGTCAAAAATGAGAAATAAACGTCATGTGCAAAGTGACATTAGTTTAAAAACTATCATAAAAAAATTCTTGATAGGTAAGGGTGACCATCAAATTTCATCCCTGGTGGGAGGTGCATATTAAAAGTGGGGGACAAATGTAAAGTGATTTTGTGGAGATACAAAACATATTTTGTCATATTAACTATGGGGGTCCATAATTTTTTTAATTATTTTTTATATTTAAAATAATACCTCGAGAGATTTTGTGGGATTTTATTTGGAGCATGATTTTTTTTTTAAATTTTATATAAAAATAATCTCATTGTAACATGGGCAAATATATTATGAAGTGAGTTAATTGATTATTGTTTTGTAACCATTTCGATCTCGTTTGTCGAAGACTAGAGGGTGAGGCCTGGTGTCGCAAGTGGCCAAACCCCCTCACAAGCAAACAAATTCATTTTCTCCTTTGCTTTTGCTCTCTCGTTGTAATTTTGGATGTATTTTTAGCTGTGACTAATGTCTCATTTGCATGATATTTGGCCCACATTGCTCTTTCTTGGCCCATATTGTACTGCTTATGCTACTATTACACTTTGCACTAGATTGTCATTTTTTGGTAGTTGATCATTTCATGTATATTTTTGCCTACATGATTGTTTTTTTTGACATTTTCCACACTCTTCCATCAACCCACATCATGCTCTATTCCAGTTTGTGCATTGACACTTTGACACACTTGTAGTTCATGTTATGTCTCCATCAAGGCCCCTTTCTTAGTGCCTTGCCTTCTTCTATGGAGACACCTTTTCACTCCCTTATTTTTGGAGCATCTCTCATGATACTTGAGGGCTTTTTTGACAGGTAGACAGTCTCCTTATTTAGAGCTATTCCGATGAAGCTCAGTGTCTTGCCTAATTTTATTTAGTGTTTTTTATGTTTAGAATATATTATACTCATATTGATTTATAAAATACCATTGGGGGGTTTACTGATTCAGCCTTGTCTACCTTCATGTGTTTGTGTGCTCTATTCTAGGCACTTTTTCACTTCTTCAGTTGCTTGTCTCTTTCATCACCACTGGATCCATCCTCTTTGAGAGACCCTATATGTATTTTTGACACTACTTTTTTGATAATTGACAGTCTCCCACAACATATGGAGCTAATTTGGTTCATACAGTGTCAACTTGTTCAGTGTTTGAGTAGTGGATTTAAACCATTCATACAAACCTTTTATCATCCACTCTACTCATTATGGTGGGGGGGTGTACATACAAATTTTTTGTCATTATTCCACCTAGTCAGTAGTATGGGGGGTGTGGTATAGATTCTGCTTCTTAGGTGTTGAGCATTTTTTACACATGCAATACTCTTTTGTACTTCCATCACCACTAACAATCTTCTTGATTAAAGTTGTTCTAGTGAAGCCCAGTCTCAGTTGTTTTTGTGATCAAGTAGTAGATTCAGACCACTCGTGCAGATTGAGTTCCTTTATAATTTTTGAGTACTTGGAGTGTAGATTATTTCAGCATCATCATTGGGGGGCTTTCTAGCTCTCTCTTATTCTTGTCTCTCTTTTGGGGGAGAGTTTTTCCTATGGGTTTTCTCCTTTCTCTCCACTTTGTGAGATTTATATGTATACTTTAAACTTTTTTGAGTATTTTATGGATTCCTCTTTTGTACATGGGTATCTTATTCAGGAACTTTGATTATGAGAACCCATAAAAGGATCTTTTAATTGTCTTCATGGCCTTCTTGGTGATTTTTATAGTGACACCAGTGTAGTATCCCCATCAGTGACACCAGTGTGGCAGCCCCACTAGTCTTTGTGCTCACTTCTCACCATCTTGTTAGAGGGTGTTCAAGTAATGCTTCCTCGAGTTTATCACTCTACTCAATATTTTAGAACACAATGTTCATATTTAGTGATCTTCATATTCAACACTATTCCTACTTTGATTTGAAAATTATAGTCACTCGACATCCATGTACTCCAGCAAGATGGATTGACATACATAGGAACACATGGCTTCACACTACATCCTTTATTGTACCCACCTAAGTTATGCTTAAGGGGGGGTGTTTATGTAGGATATTACTTTCTTACTCTTTATATTACTTAAGTGTTATTCTCTATTGGGGAAGTTAGTCCCACATGCATGGTATGGTTGTGATTCTCCTATCTTCCACCTATATATGTACTTATTCACCTAGTCATTCATATAGTAATGCAAGATGAACTATTCATTATATAATCTTTTTGTAGATGATCGACAGTTTATTCTTTGTGTGTGCAATGTTCAATCTTTTATGGTTGTAGTAATAGTCTCTTGGAGATATATTGGCTAAAGAGTTTTGATATTTCTTTCAAATTACAATATTGCAATACTTCAAAGGGCCAAATAAGAGTCTCTAAAAAAAAGGGCATTAACTTTATGTATAAAGAGATAACACATCACGTTATGATTAATTGATCCTATTTGCATGAGAAGGTAAGGAGGAATTTTGATCTTCAAGGGTGACTATGGAGTAACTATTTACATTAGAATATTGATAAATGGTGTAACCCAATCACAAAAGGCACTTCACACTAATACATGACTCTATCTCAAAACTATACTATTTTCTCTCATATAGTTTTAATTGTAACACATATTGAAAGATTGTAAGTTAGTTTTAATAATTACACGAAGTAAATATTAAAGATGATTATAGCTAAATATGGTCATATAATCATCAAATTTAGTTTTACAATAATAATGTGAGCTAAATTGTACACAAAAATATGATCACCATAAAATGTGAACACACACACATGAATACACACACACACATACATATACACACCCATATATATATATATATACACACACATACACATATATATACGTAAATATACACACACATATATACACATATATATACATATAAATATATATGTATGTGTGTGTGTGTGTGTGTGTGTGTGTGTGTGTGTGTGTGTGTGTGTGTGTGTGTGTGTGTGTGTGTGTGTGTGTGTACATACATATATATGTTCACATTTTGTGTGTACCACATATTGAAGGATTGTATGTTAGTTTTAATAATTACAAAAAGTAAATATTAAAGAAGATCATATCTAAATATGGCCATATAACCATCAATTTTAGTCTTGCAATAATAATGTGAGTGAAATTGCACATGGAAAGATGATCACCACGAAATGTGAACATATATACATACATACATACATAGTACATACATAAATACATCCATAAAAGCTATAAAGGCATACACACATACTAATATGTACACACACACACACACATTAATATGTATGTATATGTGTATATATATGTATGTGTGTGTATGTGTATGTGTGTGTGTGTGTGTGTGTATGTATACGTATATACATACATATTTTCATATTTTGTGTGTAATGCATATTGAAGGATTATATGTTAGTTTTAATAATTACATGAAGTAAATATTAAAGATGGTCATTGTTGTCAATCAGACTTGCATCCCTCTGAAAGTAGTTTCAGGCCTTCACAATTTGCTAAAACATGGAAACAATCCTATGCTATGGGTGAATTAATCAGTGGATTGAATCGCTAGATTATAAGGGCTCAAAATGTTGACAATTTTGACCCCATAGGTCAAATTATAACCTCTACCATTTGAAGCTCTATAAGAAAAAGACTTCAAGTTCTCAAGGAAGAAGATTTTGGGTTTTTCTTACAAGTTGATTGAAGAATTCATTCTTTCAGGAAAGTCTTTTCGAAAAGCTCGAAGGGCAATTTACAATAGTTCCTATATAATAATTCCTTCAAACTTTTGTAAGAAGGAATTGTCCATTTTAAAATAACAAGTCGAAGATAGATTTCCTTCGGTATTTTTATCTGAAGGAAATGATCGAAAGAATCTAAAGAGGACACTTTGCAAAAATCTGAAGGGCATCTTCACAAGAAGGCCATTTAAAAAAATGCTGAGTGGTTCTTTCCTTTTAAGAGGGTGCATTTACAAAAGTCCAAAGGGTTATTTCAAGAAATCAAAGGGTCTATTTCATTATTTCGAAGGGCATTTGCACAAGTCCAAAGGGACTTTTCCTTTCGGGAGAAGGCATTTCAAGGGACAAATCAATAAAGCCAAAGGGTATGTGCCCTTCAAAAGAAGGCAATTTCAAAATTCTAGGGGACACTTTTAAAACTCCAGAGGGTACTTTCCCTTCGGAGAGTTCATTTACAAAATTTGAGACAATTCCTTCAGACTTTTTATTCGAAGGAAAAGTGTATAAAGTAGAGCTTCAGACATTTTGTCAGAGAGACAAAAAGCCGAAAGAAAGAGACCAAGTCAAAAATATTGAAGGATTTTTTAGGGGCAATTATACCATTTCATCTTTTCGAATGGTCACTTGGAGAAACACTGAAGGGCACATTTACGAAAAGTTGAAGGGTCACTTTGCCAAATCCCAAAGGGCATTTTAAAGTTATCGAAGGGTATTTTCAGAGAAGGTCCTTTACAAAAGCTGAAGGGGTCACTTTAACTTTCCCGAGGGATAATTTTGAGGATGACTTTTCAAGGGATCTAAGTGGACCTTTTTTTTTTGAAGGGTATGTGCCCTTCGAGAAAGTCACTTTGCGAGGAATTTCAAAGGGTATAATCCCTTCGAAAAAGGATCAATTACAAAAATCTTGAGGGGTATCTACCCTTAGAGAAAGTTCAAAATAAAAAATCTGAAGGGTTATTAGCCCTTTAGAAAAGAACTTAGTAGAAAGGCCAAAGGTCCACTTGTAAATCCGAAGGGTGATTTAGCCCTTCAAAAAAGGACAATTCAAAAACCTTGAAGGGCATTCTCAAAAAGTTGTAAGGGTCCATTCTTTAAAATAAGAACTTAGCAGAAAGGCCAAAGGTCCACTTGGAAATCTGAAGGGTCATTTACCCCTTCAGAAAAGGATGTTTCAAAAAGCTCAAAGGGCATTCTCAAAAAGATGAAAGGGTCCATTCTTTCAGGGAAGTGACAAGCAAAAAGTTTGAAAGGACATTTTAAAATCCTGGATGGTAATTCGAAGGAATTCCTTCAAACTTTTTATCTGGAGGAAGTTTACAAAGAAAAGGACCATTGTCATAAGCCCAAAAGATAGATTTCCTTCAACTTTTTGTCTGAAGGAAATGGACTTAACAGAATAGCCGAAGGAGATGCAAAGACGATTCCCATGGACAATTTGTCTATGGGAAAATGATAAAGTGACAAAAGACAAAAAGATGAAAGATACGATTCCTTTAGACTTTTTATCTGAGGGATTTGTTCAAACCAATGGAAATAAATACGCTACAAGAAATAAGTCTAAATAAAATGAGCAGGAAGAAATAAACCCAAGACAATTACAAAGGGACAAGACAAATAAATGATGAAGAAATACATGCACAAAAATGAAGAGCCAAAAACCAAAATGCAAGAGATTTCAATAGCCAATAAATAGATTAATGCATTCTACGACATGCAAAGTGGTCTAAAATGGGATTAGACACATCTAAGATGTGTAACCATTTCAAACATGACACCTTCAGTTCTAAAATAGAGACTTATTTGCATGAAGGACTCAAGGAGTTTAACATTGGAGAACTCAACACAAAATTTCATGCATGCAATATCGTTAATTCAATCCTTTCAAATGTTTCCAACAGTTCAAGCAAAATTCTAATTTTGGATGTGGCGTAGCTTTTTCATGCAAGTGGAGTTGATTGTTCTTAATTTATAGAGTTGACTGGTTATCAAGTGCCACATCTACTCATGCTTTCCATGCAAAGGAGGAATTCTCTTATTCCAACTCAGCTTCAAATCAGTGCACGCTTGAGTTAAAACATCCAAGATTGGCATAGATTTCATGTATGAGGCAGAGTAGTCCAAGCTTGAGCCCACCATCCATTTTCAATGCCAAAGGGTTTTTCATGCAAGATAAAAGACAAGAAGATATTCTTAGAAGGCTTTGTTATCTTGGCTTAATGGAAATTAGACTTGGTTAATGTAAGAGTTGACCTCCTTTTTTATTTTTAGCACCAACCTCTTGGTTGTTGTATGTTTTCTATATAAGTTGGCTTTTCATCATTGAATTGTATCCCTCTTTTGGCAAGATCAAATTCTACCAAAGACTGAGTTTGTAACCCTTTTTTAGATTAATAGAAGGATTATTTTTTATTTTATAGAATGTTGGTATAGTGTATTCATGTTAGTAATTTGCATAAGTGATAGAATTTATCTTCCTTGTCAAGTCTTGATTCTTACCTACCAACATAGTTGATCAGTTTATGCAAGTCATATTTTGTGTTTGATGTCTCTTGGCTGAGATTATAGTGCATATAAGTGGATGGATAGTGCCTTAAATTAGGCCCATTATTTCATTTTCCTCAAGCTTTGATCACAAGATAAAGATTTTTCATGAACTACTTATGCATATTGGTCAATTGGAGTTGAAAGTTTAGCCCTTTTCTTATCTAAATCACTGTTATTAGGAGCTCAAATTGAGTGGATCAATTAAAAAATATAGATGTATCACCATCATTAGATAGGATTTTTGTTCAAGTTTCTCTCTCTTTTTTTGGCAGTTTGTATCATAGAGCAAATATCCTAATTGATACAGCAAAGGGAGGTAACCCTTAGAATCTAGAGATTCAATCCACTTATTAGGTCACCCATAACCTAGGGTTATTTCTATGTTTTATCAGACTGTGATGGCCTGAAACTACCTTCACAGGGGTGTAAGTCTGATTGATAATAGTTTTTGGCACACCTGATGGGACCACAAAGAAATCTTTTTAGATCTGAATAAATTTGAAGCTGAAGAAAAGTTTTGCAGAAGACAAGAATATTTATCTTCATCACAAGCTAAAGATTATTCAAGTTGCAGAGTTCATAGCATCATTCAAATATCTCTTTCATGCTAAATGTTATCACAAGGTCAACAAGTAAGGGTATTCCTTTTGAGTTTATATCTTATAAGAGATTGAAAACCATATCCTCAAAAGCAATATTTAGCTCCTGGTTATCCTGCTATTCTAACCACTACAAATCCCACTATCCAAATGGCCATCAAAAATAAAGTGTTTGCTCTATTCAATAGAGGTAGCCCACTGAATTTATCCCAATTTGATGACATTATGGTGTCTACCCTCAAGAGTATCCCATTCTTTTTAGAATAAAATCAAACAACCCCTATTGAGCATATTCAATATGTGGCTAATCTCTGTTCAATACATAATGTTGTTGAGGATAATGTTTCTATTAGATTTCTTGTTCCCTCTTTCAAAGGAAAAGCATTGCAATGGTATATAAACCTTCCACTAAACTCCATTTCCACCTGTGATGAATTAGGTGTAGCCTTAGTCAAGCAATTTGAGGACAAATCTGATCACCTATCTTTAGTTGAGCAATTAACTGTCATAACATGCACTCGTAATGACTTCATACCTAATTTTAACCTCAGATTCCAAAAGACATGGACCAAAATACTTGTGTTGATAAGGCCATCCCCTGAATATGCATTTCTTTACAATTTGAAAGCCCTTAATTCTGACATTAGTGTGCTGATACAGTCAATGGGTGGGACTACTTTGCTAGATGCTTATGAGGTTGTAATAAGGGAAAAAATAGTTTGATATATGTTGGTAAGCTTTCCCCAAGACCTCTAATGCATATATTTCTATAAATAAGTTATATACTAGCCCCTCAAGTTTCTCAAATTCCATTCTTAGCTCCTATTCTAGCACCTCAAGCTCAAATTACAACCCCTACTAGTCAAGTTAGTGAGATAGGAGAGTTGAAAAGTTTGCTACAGTCCTTTAGGAATGAAATAATGTAGCTCAAAAGGCAAGAATTTTAGTCAAATAGGCCCTATAAATAGCAAAATTAGAACACCTATCAGCCTTTCAAAGATCAAAGGCTTCCTTATCAGGGTTTTAGAGAGAATAGACCACCTTATCAGGCATACAGAGCCATAACTCCAGCTAAGCCATATATTTCCATTGATCTTAATGCTCCTTTCATTTCAAAGGCTATTTTTCCCACCCCACCTCAAAACAACTTGATGTAGGATTCAGGTTGGTAGTCCTCAAATCTCAACGATGCTCAAAACCAAGCCTTGATATCACAGAACATCACTGTGCCTCAAATGACACAAGAAGAGTTTTTTTTCAAGGAGGTTAGTACCAAGATACAAGTTTGGCATCACAAGGAGAGACTCATCAAGTTCAAAGGCAATCTGATGCCATTAATGTAAATTGGCAAGTAGATGATCATGTTACTTTTACTCAAGGTGTTAAAACTAAAAATTCAAGTGGTCAAGTTGTAGTTATAACTAGAGCTAAAAGAAGAGCCATTAAAAAGGCTCAAAAGGTAACAAATGCTTTAAGTACTCCTAGGGTTATTTTTAAGAGTACAAAAGAGCAACTTGATGTCCCTATAACACAAAATAAATAGAATATAGAGGTTGGTAAGGTTCATCAACTACCTCTAGTTCGTGAACAACAAGTACTTTAAAAGGTACAACCAAAGGTTAGTGGATCTCATTTCAATATAATAGACCAGATGAAGAATTCTAACATCAACATTAGCATGTGATATTCTTTTTCCATTTTAGGACAAAAATATATGCTCATCTAAGAGCTTTCAGCTCTCAAATTATCTCCAAAACTGATTGAGAAAGAAGGTGTTGTCTTGACTAATTCGGATCAACCAACTAAGTAACAGGTATAGTAAGTAAATAAGATGGCAAAGGTGGATAAAATTGAGGTAAAATCAAAGAAAACTCCTCTTTTTTATCTTTCTTTGATATTAGGTGATACTTTGGTTCATAATTGTATGGTGGATAGTGGAACTAGTAATACAGTCATGCCTGAATAGATTGCAGACAAGCTTGGACTTGTTTATGAGCCAAACACTAAAGGATTATTTTAATTGGATGGGTCACCAATAAAGATGGTAGGCATCATCAAAGATGTAAAATTGACAATGTTACTATTCAGTAGGATGTTGTTGTGGTAGACTTGCCTCCTTACATTGTTATGTGCCTTTCAAGAGACTTCACCTCAAAAATTGGGGGATATTTATCAGCTGATTGGACTTATTTGATGTTCAAAACTAGGTATGGTACTAAGATAACAATTCATTCTGAACCTATTGCATGTTTTCATGTAGAGCCATATATGCCAAGTGTTGTGAATACTAATTGTATCATCTCAATTGAAGTACTAGAAGCTAGTGAAGTAAAAAGTGAATCGCCTTTGGATGGAGTTACAGATTTATTCCTTGATGAGTGGAATTCTACCTTGCATGAGCATGATCCCTACAAGTTGATTTAATAAGAAGGACTTGGTGTGTATTGCCTTCATGAGAATGATGTACCAATTCCAGCCACGGTTAATGAAAATCAGTCTAATAAAGGTTTGTGGCAATTGTACGTTGATGGATCAAGGAATAAGCATGGAATTAGAGCTATAATGATGTTGGTTTATCCAAAAAAACAAAGGTATTTCTCTTCTATTAAATTTTAGTTTGGTTGTTCAAATAATTTTACTGAGTATGAAGCAATAGTTCATGGTTTACAGTGGGCTAGGAAGATGAAAGTCAACACCTTACAAATTTTTGGTGACAATAAACTTATAATTCACCAAGTAAGAGGTTTAAATGTATGCAAAAATTTATTTCTTAAATCTTATAGGCATAGAATATGAGACTTAATTAAATATTTCCACGCTTTTAACATTCAAGCAATACCAAGAGGTTAGAATAAACATGTTGACAGGTTGGTTGTCGTTGGGTCATAATTTAGTATCCTAGCTGATATAAAAAGTGAGAAATTTTAGTTACATATAAAGGTGGTTGTAAGGCCTTTTGTTCCTGATAATCATGAGAATTGACAAGTGTTTGAAGATGACAATCAAATTAAGCGATTCTTGCAAGAGGAGACTGAGTTTTCTTCAAGAAACCAATCAAAGCACTTGCAATAGTATAGTGATTAGATTGTGCAACTAAAAAAAATAAGTTACCCAAGGTGTTGGTCACACTTGAGAACATTTTTAGTGGTGATGATGAGCTAAGGAAGAAGAAGTCATCCTTGTCACCAAAAGAAAATCACCATGCCAATGTAGAGAGTGTAACTGGTAAGATTTCGAAGTTGGGTAAGGTATGCACTCCTTCACAAAAGCAAGCTTTCATTGAGTTATGCACAAGTTTTGTTGATATATTTGCATGGCAGTATAGTGATCTCAAGGGATTTCATCCAAGTTTGGCTCAACACACCATCAAGTTAGAGGAGGAGACTAAACAAGTTTATACTTGTTTATTTGGATGATATAATAGTGTTTTCAAAGAATGCAAAAGATCACATCGTTCATCTCAAGCAAGTGTTTGAAAGGTGTAGGCAATTTGGGTTATTCTAAATCCAAAAAGGTGTGTTTTTTTTGTTCATGAAGGTAAGCTTCTTGGACATTTTATTTCAAAGCATAGTTTAAGCATAGATTTTGAAAAGATTGACTCCATTCTTACACTTTCCTTGCCTAAGCACAAAAAGGTTATGCAAAGATTCTTTGGGAAAATCAACTTTATAAGAAGATATATTTTAGATTTTGCCATTTTAGCAAAGCCACTTAAAACCATGTTAAATAAGGATTAGGGCTTCAGCTGGTCTAAAGGATTAAATATTTTTGAAGATATTAGGAGGGCCATAGCTAGTGCTCCTACGCTTATAAATCTAGATTTCACAAAGGATTTTATTTTCTATGCATATGTTAACATGGACACCATTTTAGACATTCTTATGCAACAAAATCATGAGGCTTTGGAGCAGCCAATAGCCTTCTTTAGCCAAGGCTTGAAAGAGTATGAAATAAGGTATTATTTTTTTGAAAAGCACGTCCTTTCAATCATAATATTTCTTAATAAGTTTAGACACTTGTTGTCTAATAATAAGATACATCTAATGGTTTCCCATCCAAGCATCAAAGAGTTTCTCTTGAACAAGGATATAAATGAGAAGAGAACTGGTTGGATAACCAAGGTAATGGAGCATGATGTGTAAATTAAGGTCACAAAGTTGATTAGAGGCAAAGGACTTTGTGAACACCTAGCTCAAGACTTGTAAGAGACTAATGAAGCTATTTGGGTGTCAAACGATGAAGAGATTGTAGTTGTTCATACCTCACCTTTCAGCTAGTTTTATGACTTAGTAAGCTATCTCCATCATGGTATTTATCCCTCTCATCTAAGTGCTTAAAAAATAAGATATTTCAAGTCGCAGTCAATCCCATTTTTTTTTATTGGTGGTGTGTTGTTCAAGAAAGATATCAATGACATGTTGTTAAGATGTATACAACCAAGTCAAACTCAGAGATTGCTTGAAGAATTCCATAATGGACATGGTGAAGGACATTTTTATTCAATAACTATAGCCCTTAATATCATGAGAGGTGGGTACTGTTGGCCTAGTATATTTAGTGATTGTCATGCATGGGTTAGAAAGTGCAAACAGTGTGCTATGTTTATAGGAAAATTAAAACTTGTAGCCTTATCTCTTCAACTAATTGTGATGGATCATCCCTTTTTCCAATGGGTATTAGAATTTATTGGTCTCATAATTCCTCCTTCAAGTTCAAGGCATAAATATATTCTCACTGCTATAGACTACTTCACACGTTGGATAGAAGTAGTAGCATTGAAAGAAGCGAACAAAACAAATGTTCTAGACTTCTATGAAGGTTTGCTTACTAGATTTGGAGTTCTTTCAACTATTATTTTTTATAGTACAATAGCTTTTGTGGGATGTAATATCAGTCAATGGGTTGTCCAACATGGAATTTACCTCAATACTTTATCAAACTATTATCCACAAGGCAATGGCCTTGTTGAATCTATGAATAAGAACTTATTGAGCATCATAAGAACTATTGAAGACAATCATAGGTCATGGCATCTCAAGTTGAAGTCATCTCTATAGGCTAATAGGATCACCTACAAAATATCAATAGCCAACTCTCCATACAAGATGGTGTATGGTAAGGAAGCAAAGTTACCCATTTCTCTTGAATTTCCTACTTTGGAACTAATGCATTAGATTGAGTTGTTAGAGAATGAGCCTATAGAGATCATGTATGCTAAGCTTATGGAGTTGGAAGAGATAAGAAATCAGTGCATGCTAGCCACAAAGATTCATCAAGTACAAGTGAAGAAAGCTTTTGATAAAGGAGATTTGGTCTTCAAGTGGGATGAGGATAGAGCTAAACAAGGAAGGCATATAAAGTTTGATTCCCTTTGGAGTGGCCCATACACAATCTTTAGCTATAAATCCCATAATGCCTTCCAACTTGCAAAGATGTATGGTGAGGAGCTTCTAATCCCAGTCAATGAGATACATCTGAAACATTACTAGTGAAGAGCAAAAGCTCCTTATACATAGTTTGTTTTACTTTCCGCTAAGTGTTGTTCAAGCATATTAGTTTAGTTTGCTTTGTCCCAAATAAGTGCTTGTTTCACATTTGCTTGGTTTAGTTAGTTTTCCTATTTTCATGTATTTCCCTTCTTATTTTGAAGGATGAAGGTTACTTCATGTCTAGTCAAAAGATATCTACAGTCATGGACCAAGTTTACCATTGTTTTGTGAGTTCAATATCATGTCTAAGGTCTAAGTTCTCAAGCATAGCAGGCATGCTTCCTAGTTGAGTCACCAAAATGTTGACAATTTTGACCCCACAGGTCAAATTGTAACCTCTACCATTTGAAGCTCTACAAGAAAAAGACTTCAGGTTCTCAAGGAAGAAGACTTTGGGTTTTTCTTACAAGTTGATTGAAGAATTCATTCTTATGGGAAAGTATTTTCCAAAATCTTGAAAGGCAATTTGCAATAGTTCCTATACAAGAATTCCTTCAGACTGTTGTCTGAAGAAATTATCCATTTTAAAAGAAGTCAAAGATAGATTTCCTTCAGACTTTTTATCCAAAAAAAATGACTGAAAGAAGTTGAAGGGGACACTTTACAGAAATCTAAAGGGCATCTTCACAAGAAGGCCATTTACAAAAATGTTGAAGCATTCTTTCCTTTTGGGAGGGTGCATTTACAAAAGTTCGAAGGGTTCTTTCGAGAAGTCGAAGGGAATTTGAACAAGTCCAAACGGTCTTTTCCTTTTAGGAGGAGGAATTTCAAGGGACCAATCAAGAAAGCCAAAGGGTATTTGCCCTTTGAAAGAAGGCAATTTCAAAATTTTGGGGGACACTTTCAAAACTCTAGAGGGTACTTACCCTTTGAAGAGTTTATTTGCAAAATCTGAGATAATTCCTTCAGAGTTTTTGTCTAAAAGAAAAGTGTATAAAGCAGAGCTTCAGACATTTTGTCCAAGAGACAAAAAGCCAAAAGAAAGAGACCAAGTCAAAAATCTTGAAGGACTTTTTAAGGGCAAGTGTACCATTTCATCTTTTCGAAGGGTCACTTGGAGAAACGTCGAAGGGCACATTTACATAAATCCAAAGGGTCACTTTGCAAAAGCCCAAAGGGCATTTTCAAGTTGTTGAAGGGTATTTTTGGAAAAGGTCCTTTACAAAAGCCGAAGGGGTAACTTTCACTTTCCTAATGGATAATTTCGAGGAGGACTTTTCAATCCAAGTGGACCATTTCATTCTTTTTGAAGGGTATGTGCCCTTCAAGAAAGTCTCTTTGCAAGGAATTATGAAGGGTAGAATCCCTTCAAAAAAGGATCAATTCCAAAAATCTTGAAGGGTATCTGCCCTTCGAGAAAGTTCAAAACAAGAAATTTGAAGGGTTATTAGCCCTTTGAAAAAGGACTTAGCAGAAAGGCCAAAGGCCCACTTAGAAATTTGAAGGGTCATTTAGCCCTTTAGAAAAGGATGTTTTAAAAAGCATGAAGGGCATTCTCAAAAAGATGAAAGGGTCCATTCTTTCAGAAAAGGACTTAGCAGAAAGGCCAAAGGTCCACTTCAAATTTTGAAAAGTCATTTAGCCCTTCAGAAAAGGATGTTTTAGAAAGCCCAAAGGGCATTCTCAAAAAGATGAAAGGGTCCATTCTTTCAGGGAAGTGATAAGCGGAAAATTGAAAAGGACATTTTAAAAGCCCAAAGGGTAATTTGAAAGAAGGAATTCCTTTGAAATTTTTGTCTGAAGGAAGTTTACAAAGAAAAGGACCATTGTTATAAGCCTAAAAGATAGATTTCTTTCAGACTTTTTGTCTAAAGGAAATGGATTTAACAGAATATTCGAAGGAGATGAAGAGATAATTCCTGCAGAGAATTTGTCCATAGGAAAATGATAAAGTGAAAAAAGACAAAAAGCTCGAAGATATGATTCCTTCGAACTTTTTGTCTAAGGGAGTTGCTCAAACCAAAAGAAAGAAATAAGCTACAAGAAATAAGTCTAAAGGAAATGAGCAAAAAGGAATAAGCCCAAGACAATTACAAAAGGACAAAACAAATAAATGATAGAGAAATACATGCACAAAAACAAAGATCCAAAAACTAAATGCAAGAGATTTCAACAACGAATAAATAGATTAATGCATTTTACAACATGCAAAGTGGCCCAAAATAGGATTAGACACGTCCAAGATGTGTAACCCTTTCAAACACAACACCTTCAGTTCTAAAATGGAGACTCATTTGCATGGACTCAAGGAGTTTAACATTGGAGAACTCAACACAAAATTTCATGCATGCACTCTCATTAATTTGAGTCTTTCAAACATTTCTAGCAGTTTAAGCAGAGTTCCAAATTCGAATGTGGTGTAGCTTTTTCATGCAATTGGGGTTGATTGTTCTTAGTTTATAGAGTTGATTGGTTATCAAGTGCCACATCTACTCATGCTTTCCATGCAAAGGAGGACTTCTCTTGTTCTAACTCAGCTTCAAATTAGTTCAATCTTGAGTTGAGACATCCAAGATTGGCATATATTTCATGTATGAGACATATTAGTCCAAGCTTGAGCCTACCATCCATTTTCAATGCCAAAGGGTTTTTCATGCAAGACAAAAGACAAGAAGATATTCTTAGAAGGCTTTGTTATATTGTCTTAATGGAAATCAGACTTGGTTAATGTAAGATTTGACCTTCTTTTCTATTTTCAGTGCCAACCTCTTGGCTTTTATATGTTTTCTATATAAGTTGGCTTTCCAGCCTTGAATTGTATCCCTCTTTTGGCAAGATCAAATTATGCCAAAGACTAGGTTTGTAACCTTTCTTCATATTAATAGAAGGACTATCTGTTATTTTCTAGAATGTTGGTATAGTGTGTTCATGTCAATGATTTGCATAAGTGATAGAATTTATCTTCCTTGTCAAGTCTTGATTCTTACCTAACATCACAGTTGATCAATTTATGCAAGTCATGTTCTGTGTTTGATGTCTCTTGGTTGAGTTTACAGTGGATATAAGTGGTTGGTTGGTGCCTTAAATCATGCCTATTCTTTCATTTCCCTCTAGCTTGGATCACCATATAAATCATTTTTGTGAAATACTTGTGCATATTGGTCAGTTAGAGTTGAAAGTTCAGCGCTTTTCTTGTCTAAATTAGTGTTTTTAGGAGCTCAAATTGAGTGGATCAATCAAAAACTACAAGTGTATCACCATCATTAAATATGATTTTCATTCAAGTTTCTCTCTTTTCTTGATAGTTTGTAGCGTAGAGCAAAGATCCTAATTGATACACCAAAGGGATCTAGCCCTTAGAATCTAGAGATTCAATCCACTGATTAGGTCACCCACAACCTAGTTTCCATGTTTTAGCAGATTGTGAAGGCCTGAAACTACCTTCATAGGGGTGCAAGTCTGATTGACAACAATCATATCTAAATATGGCCATATAACCATAAAATTTAATTTGTCAATAATAATGTGAACCAAATTGCACATGGAAAGATGATCACCATAAAATGTGAACATACATGCATATATATATAGTACATACATATATACATACATACATACATAAAATCCATAAAGCCATAAAGCCATACAAAATACAAACATAATAGAATGTTGGGTGAATGACATACACACATACAATGCCAATAATGCATGTATTGACATATAAACATACATCATCTAAGAACATAAAAGAATGTCAGGGGAATGTCATATTTGCATACAATTCCAAAATTATGTACATTAAAATATAGGCATACAAAAAAGTACATCATCTAAGACATCATAAACCTCAAATAGTCTCCCTTTCTTTGCCTTTCTCAAAGAAGACTCTTCCTAAGATTCCCTACACGTAGATGGAGATCCCTCATATGCCTTGGATTTCTCTAATGTTCAACTGTAGGTCCTTCTACACTCATAGCTTTCCTATAGCTTAACCTATTCATATAAGAATATTACTAGAAACTTTACATACTATACATGCAACCAAGTTCATAAACTAATTTTAATATAATACAAAAATTATTTAAACATGCACTTACTATAATCTTGTGGTCATGTTCAATCTGTGTCTAATGCTCAATAGGGTTAGTGATAGGTCGAGGTGCATGAATGAGTGTATGACAAGGGGATAAAACATGAGAAGGTGCCATACTAAGCATATGAATGGGACTATCAGATGTCATCAGACAACCATGCGTACACAATACATTCACATAACTTATATTTTCCCAAGTATAAAGTAAAACTATTAAAATAAATCTATATTTATAACTTAAAAATACAAGTTAACATGTATCTTAGTGAGTTCCTATGCATATGGCATTGAAATAATAATGCATGTGTCTATCTCAACTTGTAGAGATGGAGGAGTCTCCATTGTGGTCATCAACTGAACAAACAATATATGATTGTTAGTTGAGCATAAATCTAAATAAATAAATACATGTATATGGAGTATAATATTAATGAAAAATTACCTTTGTATATGTAAACATAAACCTAGTAACATAAATAGATGCAGTAGTAAATGGCCAACAAATTAGCTATGAATATGTAAACATCAACTAGCTAAGATTAGAAAATGCAGTAGTGGATTGTGAAGATGATGGCACCATCTGCTCCTGCTATATAAAAAATTACATATATATTATTTAATTTATGTGTAAATTAATTGTTAGTTTTTAAATATAGATATAACTAAAATTTAACATGTCAAATATATAATATACTTGCACATGTGTAGTCGATGTGTGCACACTAAAAGTACATGCCAAAAACTCATCACTCAAAAGTATATCATCTTGGCCCTCAAAAGCACCACCGTCATCTTTTGAAGGTTCAATGCATATATCACCATAGCATCTGCAACAATGAAGTTGGGTACACACACTAGGTGGAGTATCCCCATGTCTACCCTCTCCAACATTAGTCTCAAAAAGCCTACTCATATGATGAATGAGTGTGTTAGTAAGCACACTAAGCACATGAAACGTGTCAATCTCCATGACCTCATTCATTACAAAGGAGATCTCATGCTAAAGTGGCTTTTGGATAGGGACTCTTGTAGGCCAATTAGGTGCATGGTGTGCACTTGGTCTATCCTAATCAAAGCCTTTCCCTTGACCTTGAAACTGTGAGTAGTCAAAATAGTTAGGAATCTCATTGAGGACAAACTCACAATAGAGTTTTCTCAAAAAATACAATGGAACCTCATGGTTGTTACCATGTGGGTAATAAAATATTATCCATCATTGGTCCCAAAATTTGTCTCCAATCAAATTCTGTTGGCATCAGTGCATTGGGAACCATTTTATGGATAGTGGAAAATGTGCATTGGTTATTGGATCTCTAAATAAGGCACAAATCATGTATTTTTGATATTTATTTATCCTTCACCTTATGTGCTAATAATTTTTAGCACAGTAAGCCCTACATATATCCCTATATGATGCCTATATATCAATTTGACTCATTATCAAGTTAAATTGGCCTAATCCTGACTCTAGGGTATTAGCCAAATAGGTGTGGTGGGTGTTGGTTGAAGTGGGCACCCTCATTCTCCTAATCGTTTGTTCAATTTATATTTTATTCTTAACTATGTGTGCAATCAAATATTCTTGAATACCTAAGGGATCTTGTGGAATTGTAGGAGGGCTAGGAGGGTCAGGCAGAGGGTTAGGAGGAGGGTTAACAGGTTGTTGCATTGCACTTGAACGGGGTGTTAAAAAACAATTTGGTTTTCACAATAAAATAATGCAAACAAAAAAAATTGTTAAAATCTAGTGTTAATAGGTTTGTGTTTTGCTTGCTTACCCCCCTCTGGGGTGGCAATGTTGATTTTTTGAGGACACAGGCAATGGTAATATGTTTTCTCCTCCTTCAAGCATAATAGAATGTGGTCTAGTGTAGGGAAGCTCAAAGGAAATATTAAAATAAATGAGAATGAGAATGGCCATGATTTTAAGTCTTTTTTTGTTTATAAAGGTTATAATGAGTACGCGTTATGTGTAGTGTACATAAAGCATAAACATTATACACATTACACATAATGTGTACATGTTATGTGTAGTTTATATAATGCGTACGTCTTATGTACATTGCACATAGTGCATATGCATTATGGCTCAAAGTTTTTTGAACCTAAGTTCAAATAACACGTACATATTATAGACATTACACATATATGTGATACTATAATGTATATTCATTATGCTATAACATGTATGTGTTATGGTAAGATGCCCATGGAATTGTCTAGTAATTCCATGCACTTACCCACATACCAAGTAGTTTTGTGAATTTTTCAAACTTCACTTTGTCAAGGAGTTTTATGAAAATATCAACTCTCTAATATACATTTAAGAAAAAGAATGGTTCCAAAGTTTTACTTAACACAAGCATTTATAAATAATGGTACTTAATATCTGTGTGTTTAGTCTTTTCATAAAACACTAAATTCTTTGACATCTTCATTATAATTTGAATATCCATGCATAATGGTGTAGGAGTAATCTAAGACACATAAAGATATTCAAGAATGTCTTTTAAATATATCTCTAGAGGCATCCCATGTTGCAATATACTCTGATTATGCTGATGAATTTGCCATTATATTTTCTTCACAAGACCACATAATGGTAGACAAACCCATATGCATAGTGTCACTTGTTATGGATACCATTTCATTCATACAACTACCATAATCTACATCATAATATCCAAAAAGTTTGGAACTATTTTTATGATGGTACTCAATGCATTATATATTCATTCGTTATAAGTAACAAAATACTCATTTAGTTTCTTGTCAATGACTTTCCTTGGCTGATGCATAAACCTAGATAAAATACTCACCAAAAAATAAATATATCGCCTGGTTGTCATCAAGTATATCAATCCACCCACTAACTATTTTTATTTTGTGCCTCCAAAAATCTCAATTTCATCATCCTTAGATAATTTCAAGTGATTTTTCATAGGTGTAAGTGCATGTTTGCACTCATTCATGTTAAACCTTTATATAAACTCATAAATGAACATAGTTTATGAAATAAATATACTTTTATCTTTTTGAGTTACTTCTATTCCTAAATAATAGTGATAAAGACTGAGATTTATCATCTCAAACTGTTATTTTGATTCTTTCTTCATGGCCATGTTGTGTTTCTTATCATTCCCCATGAAAAATAAAATAATGATAGATGATAATAAGTACCAACTTATTTCCAATGAGATGTAGAAGGATTGGTGAAGTGGTTTGGTTGTGCCCAACCCCACCCAAGTTCAAATCTCAAAGGGCGTTTATAGGCTGGATGTGGTTGTTTACTTGATGGTTTCAATGTGATCAAAGTATTAATGGTTATATAGTTCTTTCGGGGACTGGGCACCCGATTTGTGCCCTAGAACCAATTATAGCTCCGGTCAAAAGCTAAGCACCGATCTAAAAAAAAAGTACCAACTTATTTCCTTGCAATCGAATATACGATATATCATTTGATTAACTATGCATAAAACCAAATTTCTAAAAGTAATAAACCATATTTTCATACCAAGGCCTTGGTGCTCATTTGAGCTCATATAATGCTTTTACTAATTGATGCATTTATGTCTGACACTAGATACCATAAAACCTTGTGGATGTGTCATGTATAATTCCTCTTGTACATCGTCATTCAAAAGACACTTCTAGCATCCATTTGATGCACTTTCCACACATTTTGTGTTGTTAGTGTAAGAAGCATGTGAATAGTGTGCTACTAAGCACTATATACACATGTTTCCTCGTAATTTATACCTTCTTTTTGTTGATAACCCTTCACAAAAAATCATGCCTTATGTTTATCTATTGAACCATAATATTTATGCTCAATTCTATTAACCCACTTGCATCCAATGGGTTGAATATGTAGAGCAAAATCAACAAGAACCCAAATGTGATTGTTCATTAGAGCATCATATTCAACCTACACAGATTTTTTCCAAATGGTTTCAATAGATGCTTCCTTAAATGTGGATAGTTCTATGTAAGAAGTATAAATCATTGCATACTTCACCTGCTTATGAGAATTCATGGGACCTGTTTTACCAACTTCATCTACTTTCAAGTTAGAAAATGTATTACTAGCCTACTTAAGATATTTTTACAATTTTGAATATCAAAATCATCATAAGTCTCTACATTTAAATAACCATTTTGATTATCTATTTATGGATAAGAATAAGTATCTTGGGTACTCATAAAATTTCCATGTTTTCTAAGTTATCATTTCCCAAAGTATCAAAAGTAGTAGTCATGGCTACTTGGTGAACATAAGGAACTAAAGGAATAATTGGTTGATTCAAATCAACCTCATACCATAG
The DNA here is from genome assembly GCA_037957365.1 of Torreya grandis. Lineage (NCBI taxonomy): Eukaryota > Viridiplantae > Streptophyta > Pinopsida > Cupressales > Taxaceae > Torreya > Torreya grandis. Next base: position 1,966,059 of record JARHVA010000687.1, on the reverse strand, counting down.
TCTATGTAAGATAGGTTCATTGCTCAATCCTCCAGCATTTTGATGATTTTATATGTTTATATTCGACTAATTAAATAGTGAATCAATTTTTGTAGTGTTTATTTTTTTGAACTAAAAAAAACATATATTTTCTCACTATGAATTTTCTGGTATCTTGTGCAAGTAAACAACACCCCTTTTTGTTAACATATTACCCAAGGGAAATGCATTTTTTACTCATAAGAACAAAAGCATAGCAATTACATCCATAAATTCTCTAGCATTCTACCTTAGGCTTAAACCCATTCCATGCCTTGCATGGATTTTTGCCCAAAAGAGCAACTATGGGTGACTTGCTCCTCGAATAAATTGTAGTACCAACAACTTCGACCCAATATTTATTATCTAGCTATTTATAATAAAACATGGATCATGTTGTACCTTCAAGAGTTATATTTATTCTCTCAAAAACTCTATTTTTCCATGGAATATAAACATTAGTGTAATTTTCATTTGATTCCATGTTCCTGATAATAATATGGAAACTCATTTGAGGTGTATTCACCACCATTATCTAACCAAAGTGAGGCCGGTTTCAAATGTATTTATTTTACAAATAATTGTAACTATTCAACAAACTTAGTGAAAACCTATGATTCGTTATTTGATAAATAAACCCAATTATTTCTTTGAAAATCATTAAAAAATAACACAAAGTATATATACCTTCCTATAGATGATTTTTTCATGTCACATACATCACTATGATCCAACTGTAAAAACTTGTTGGTTTGCCAAGAATACTCATTAAAGATTATTTTCCCCTATTTTGTTTTACTAGACACATGACTCACAAAGAGTACCATCTCTCATAAAAATACACAAACCATACACCATACTATGCCTCTACAAGTTCACCAAAGAGTGAACATTTAAATGTCGATAGCACAGATGCCACAAACATTATGGAGACATTGTTCCTATTTCAACTACTGCTATCAACTCTTGTGTAGCAGGAAGCACTTTACAATACAGTGAAACCAAATTTTCATCTTTATATTCTATGTAGAAAGATTTACACCCTTCTTTGAATACACACACACACACACACACACACACACACACACACACACACACACACCCATTCTATAATACAATCTCATAACCTTTATTTCAAATTGTGACTAAGTAAATGAGAGTTTTTTCAATTTAAGAACATACCAAACATCTTATAGATACCTAATAGAACCATTAAGAAGAATAATCCTAATAGATCCAATTCTTTATGGAATATGCATGGATATTTCTGCCAATGTGATGGGATCTATAGATGTTTCTTTGTAACTCCAAAAGAAGTCTCTTATGTAAGTCATATGTTTGGTTGCAACTATATCTAAGAGCTAAACATTCAAAATCATCCCTAGACTCAAATTCCATATAAGCTATGTTGGAATATTCCTCTAATACTATAAATGTTGGTTCATCTATAATGTTTCTTGACTCATCATAGTCATGTTCTACATATTGAATAGAGTTAAGTCTATGAATTTTTTCATAGCAGATCCTACAATGGGTTGTAATATGACCAAGTTTGCCACACCTATGACACTTGATTTATTATTTTCCTTTGCCTCTACCTCTAGCTTGACCTTGTCCTCTATAACTCGTCTCATTATGATGAGGACAACTAGCATGTTTTTGTGATTCTGATAATTTCTTCGCTCTCTATTCTGAAACCTTCCTCACCTAGAACCTTTACCCATTCTATAGTTATGATGTCTAGTATTTGAAATACTCGGTTTTGAATATGTGGCATGATCTTCCTCTATTTTCTTATTTATATGGGGTAAAGATAAGTCATGTTGAATAAGAAATCTATTAGGTTTGTCAAAATCAATGTACCTTATCTTGTCATAAACATAAAGCATCTCAATAAAATTTCTACAAGAGCGAGGGAGACCTTTCAACGTAATAATGACTATCAAGTCATCATCAAGTTTATGAAATCTTGGTTTAGTATATTATGTTTCAAGGTTTCTAAGTTTTGATATGTACTCTCCCATATCCCCATCATTAGGTAAAGACAATGCAAACTATTGCATATGGTCATCAAGTTTCTTGTGTTTGGGATTTTTGTCATATAAACTAGACATGGTTTTTTAAGTAAAGTAATTATAGGGAGAATTCTCACTATGAATATATGTGTCCCTAGTATAATGATACTTGATTAAATCCAAGGCTTAATGAACCTTAACTTGAACGCATCCAACTTATTTTGGGTCATGGGCAATGTGACATTTTCATCTTTCATAACATTCCAATACATATTGAAGATAAGCGATGCTTCCATAAGAGATTTCCAATTAATAAAATTTAAAACTATTAAGCGATCATTGTTAAAAAGTAAATTTTTAATTTTAAGTATTTTTCAAAATAAATACACACCAAAATAAAATGAATTCACATAAAACAATGAAACATACTCTTACTTAAAAATATGTTTGTAGGATTTTTCACTTAATCTCCACATAAAACATGAAATAATTTATTTAATAAAATTTTCACTAAATCTCAATAAAAAAATCAAAAAATTATACCCTTATATCTTACATATTAAACATTTTAAATTCTATTCATATAATTTACATGCAATTTGAAAAACAAAATATATCTTAAATTTTTTTTAAAAAAATGCATCTAAAACAACATTTAGCAAAATTTATAATTAAAGAGTTTTGAACATTGAACCTCCTCCTTGTTTAAAAAAAATTATACTAAAGGAATTTTAAACATCAAAATTTTCTGGGAATTTTTTATTTCTTTAGGCATATGATAAACTTTAGGAAAAAGTTTGGATGCCCTGTGAATAAATTTGAACAATGTTTGTAGCTTTTCAATGCTCCCAAGCAAAATTCCATTGTTCCACGTTAATTATTAATCAGAGACACCAATATCCACTTCTTCACACAAATAAAAATAATACTAAATTATTTTTCATTCTTTTTTAGTGTTTTCTACATTTTGGGCAACTTCTTCATGCCCTTTCATGAAATTAGTAAATTCTTTAATTAATGATCTCCATGCAAATAACTTTAGAGCATTTGCAAATGTAATAATTAAATTTTTTTTCCTTATCAAATATTTTAATGATTTAATAAAGCCTTCCTTTGTATTTTCATGTAAAGCCTTCTTTGTACTTTTATATGAGTATTTTATAATAAATTTATATATTTTGTAAATATAATAGTTTTACGTAATTTAATATAATGATTAAAAATAAATAAATTAAACAAATGTAAATTTAAAAATTTTATTCTTTTTCACATTGGTCTCTTTTGTTCATCTCTTTCATGGGTCTATTATTCTCTTTTAACACATTTTTGTTCTGATACCATTGATCGCAATCACAATACCATAAAACCACTATGTTTTAGGTTGAATCTTGTACACACAAGTGATGAATCTATAAGTATTTTACTAATATTCAAGATCAAATGAAAGATGGTGCTTAGATATTGTTAACCCCCCAACATAAAATAAGACTATATAAAAGTTTTACCACTCATGTAAAACTCTATAACTAACTTATAACCTCTTAGTAACTTACTTAAAGGAATACCCCATAAAACTTACTAACATATTTACCAACACACCTAATGACATTATTAAAAAGGGGGTGTCTTTATATAAAATAAGCATGCTCTTTACATTATTTTAATCTATCTGAAATAACACTAAAGACTTTCAAATAAGTCATAATAATTATGATCATATTATTGGTTAGCCTTTCCTAACTAACTTCTTATGTTTGCAAATGTACTCTCTCTATTTATTTTACATATTTTACTTTTAGAAAATTGTTTCTCTATTGGCATGCCTCTTTCCTTTTTTGGTTTACTCACTTCCTTGTAATTATGTCTGACATGTGGCTTTTGATAATTTTTTCTTCCTATTAAGCTTTAATTTATTTTAGGTCACTTTTTAGGTTATTATTTGATTTTCACATCTCTAGTTCTCCTTGGTTTCCTTAATCTTCTAGTATTGTTGTGTTCATGGTTTTGCTTCAGATTTTGTTGTGTAGTTGTTTAACCCTAAATTGAGATAGATCTATATAGTATAGGGTTAATAATATAGAAATGAATAAATATAAGGATGATAAATAGATTTATAGCAGGGAAATCAATTTTGCAAACTTAGATAAACAATATTCTAAATTTAAATGTTGAGATATGTTAAAATTAGAAAGTACAACTATTGATTGATATTACAAATAATTGAAAACAAGAGTACTTAGTTTACTATGTACATGCATATCTAGGTTGAAACATGCTAGAGTTAGACTAGATTTGGATTCTAAATCAATCATTAGATTCTATAAATTTGCACTCTGTGGCCTTAGACACTTGTGTCAAATCCAAACAGTTACATCAATGCTTGCGCCTGAGTTGGACACAGTTATCTAGTACAAAATAGTGTTTACATCTAGGTACAACCTCCTGGAACCTTCTAGGTTAGATGTCACCTTTCATCTTGTGTGTACACGATGTCGCTCTTTGTCAAATCATCAAACCGTAGCTTCCTCACCCTTGAAGTGACTATGGAAAAAATAGGTTGATGGGCACACTATGTCAAACTATCCCAAGCACCCCTTTATCAATGGGTACTGCCTACATAGCAATACTCCGAAGAGAGCCTCAGACTTATATAGTTATTCCCTATGTATTGGTTTGTGTGCATTTAAGATGCAATGTGTACTAAGTAAGTACATAGAGTGACTTAACTTATAAGTTGGAAAATGTGGCCCATGTGAGGTTCCTTTAGTACTTCATACCAAAAATAATACTTCTCCTATGCTTGATATGAAAATAGGGATAAATTGGGTATATTTGCTCACTTGAATGCTTGATTGAGTGTTTTTGGTAAGTTGCCTTGTGATTTGTTAAGTCATTGCTAGGTGAGGAATGAATGAGGATTGATCATGCATATATACCAATATTTATAAGAAATATCTCACATTAAAGCACTTAATTGACTAAAAGGACATGCTACAATTACAAATTTTATGACTTTAGGGCACTGGACACTTAATTTAGCACAAGACACTTTTGTTGACGTAGGTGTCTAGTTGAGACACAAGTGCCTAAGAAGCTGGAAAATAGGTATGGGTCCAACAAATTTGCAGAGGATGATAATAAGCATGTTTATAGCATTTGGCACATTATAGAAGCCTTGGTCATTAGAATAACATATGGTCAAACTTAGAGATAAGCAATAGGCATAAGAGATAGCACATGCAAGCCTTTCAACAACGAGAAGGTATGGAAATTAAAGGGTAGAACCACAAGAAGTACTTACCAAATATACAAGACTTAGGTGTTATATAATTCATATTTAGTATCTACATTTATCCCTCCTTTAATCTAATAATGAAATTGCTAGTTTAAAGGAAAGAAATGCATACATGGGTGTGTATGGCACACCTTATCTTTGCATGAGTCCCACTTGAGTGATTTGCTAGTGAGTGACCTGCAACCAAGATCATGTTACAATATATAATTAGTGCATATAATCTAAAATTCAAAGCATTTGAAATGTTTGAAAGTAAAGAGAGCAAGGTTAAGAGTACACCTGTGTATTGATGCAACCACCTTGCCTTTTTAGCAGTTTGATTTGAAAAGATGTTTCATTATGAATCTTTGAAACTGAGATTAGGACAAATGTAAAACCTAAAAATGCATATATATAAATATTAGCGGACAACTTTATCCCAACCTTGTAAAAAAAGTGAATTTCCACCTAGTAGTTAAGATTAACTCAATTGATCAACCCAATCATACTTATAACCTAGTGAACATGAGTGATCCAAGTCAAATCACACTATAAATATGGTGAGGGTGGATGATATGATCACTCCATCCTATAAACTTGGTAATATTGTGTGATTTAATCACCTCAACTATGCCAAAAGTGAACTAACTACTGCAGTAGTTTGACTCAATAATAATCTGTAAAAACCAATCTTAGTGTATGATAAAGTCCATATAAGTATTTGATATCTAAAAATAATTTTGATTTTATAATTTAAAGTGCCATTTGCATGGCATATGCACCTCATATATGTCTCAAGATGAAACCTATGTATAACAATGGTACCAATGTATAGAATATTACCACAAATGTGTGTATGAATCATATAACTAAGAAATTTGGCCAGTTTGAAATTTGGTACAAGTGTGGAAGACATGTTCCCATGATATGCCCCCACTGAATCTAAAATTTTTGAGAACAAGTGCAAGTGTAGATAACATGTTTCTCAAAACATGCCCCTACTGAATCTGAAATTATGAACAATGTGGAGGTCATGCCTCTATGGCATGTCCCCACTGATATCCCCCCTTTTGAGATGAGGAGAAGTGAAACATGGTAATTACCTTACCTCAAAAGGATAAGATAACATATAATTTATGTATGGATCATGTAGCATATAGGAGTAACATGTCTAGGTAAATATGGCAATGAGGTGCATAGTGCATACAAGGGAAAGTGAAGTTGATCTATAAATCAATCCTAGCTTAGAGAATATAAATCACACTAGCCATTATACTTGTTGGAACATTTAGACAATTGAGGTCATGACCAATATGGATCTACTAGACCTAATTAAGGGGTCTCTTACCACACGATATCATTAAAGAGGGTTTCAAAGCCTCTATTCAAGAAAAATCACACAATAACCCTAGCTAGGCCCTATGTTTTCTTATCAAATTAAATGACAAAGTAAAGTAAATCTAATCCAGTGCTCACCAAAGCATGTAACACAAAATAGGGATAATAAACATAAAAGTAAACATGCATAAAATAACTCAAATCAAGTCCATATAAATATAATCCTAATGCATGGAGAGATAAATACATTCAAAATCCATTACTTATGCTACTTTTATCTATTAAAATAGAGAAGTAAGAGTTAGAGATAAACATATAGGCTATGAAAAATAATTACAAAGTGATAAATAACTATCACACCTTCTTGTTATTTTGAGATTTTAAAGTATTGATCTAGAAAGATGACTATTTAGGTTGATTGTGCACTATTATGAACTCTAATTTTACCCCTTGATCCCTTAAGCAGTTTTACATCTTACGTAGGTTTGACTTGGGAAAATTTGGGCTTGTCAGATCTGCACTACTAGGTATGTCTCTATTTAAATTTGACCTATGTAGTGTTGTAGACCTTGATTTTCATATCATTGATTACCTCCTATTTTATGATCTTCCTATACCCATGTTTTCCAATTCTACCAGGCAAAATTTGATAATTTTTTTACTTATTCTCTCTGACCTAGCTTGATACTCAAAATAAACAAATGGGTTATGGAGTTGGGAAACCAGTGAAGCACCATAGAGAACTGCATATCCCACATGTTGGAATCAAACCTCCATATAGGTCTATGTGAGCAAGAGTTTTCATCCTCCTCTTCTCTATAAGTAATTATGAAGTTAAATGCAATTTAAAACCTTAATTTGATACAAGGGGTAGCGAGATAGCAAGATATAAAAATCCATTGAAAATGTGGAAGATATGAATCAATGAAGCTCAATTTTAAATAGGAGGAAAAAAGGTAACTTGATGTTTGGATCTGCTATAGGTCTAGACCTTGATATTTGTTTCAGAATCACTTCTTAAAAATTTCCTTAATTATGGAGGATGATTTATATAAATAGGGCACTATAGGACAATATGGGACACATTAATAGAATTTAGAGATGTAAAGAGGTGAGATTAAAGGTGAAAAACAAGTGACAACGGGAAAAAGGAATAAAAAGGCAAAGGGGAAAGACTAGTGTCATGAATATAATTGTGAATGAAGTAGATTGTTCTGTGATAAATAGAGGCTCAGATCTCAATGAGAAGCATGAAAACATATGATATTATTTTATCATAAGTTATAATTAAGTTAAAGATTAACTATAATCAAGATAAAATTAATTGAAAGGTAACATATGTTATAAATAACTTGTAACTAGCAAAATGAAAGTTAACATCCCTAGCCAATTTACTATTCACCCCCAGTTAACTAATCATTTCTTAAACATCTTCAACCCTACAAAAAATCACATCCTATCCCATTGGCTAATTTATTTAAATTAATAAACTAATCCTTCCCTAATGAGAAATTCCATAGCTTTTAAAATGCGTATTTATCTAAATTCATAAATCTAATAAATCCTCACATCATGACATCATCCCCCTTTTCCAAAGAAATTTAATACAAATAGGCAAGTGTGTAAGCAAGTTCTATGACATATTCTTACACACTCCAAGCCTTTATCTTTACATCCTCTTACACACTCTAACATTCTTACACACTCGATCCTCTTCCTTTATGAGGATGACCAATCCTCCACCGTTGATCTCTAACCGAGATCAATGGCTTTCATCAATCAACCAAATCTATATATTGAGGGCTTTTTCTTCATTTTTAACAAGCTTATTCATGTAAGGAAGTGTTGCCTAATTGTCCAACAAAGCTTCAATCTATATCCTTGTTCCAATCATTCCTTTGCAAGGGGAGGTGTTACCGAATTGTATACATATCTTATCCCACCTTTGCAACTACATCCAAATTCATGAAGAGGATAATAAAGGTATAACAAGTATTGTTTTTTAATTATACTTACATTCCTTTTATCTTGCCCAGTTTGATGACACATGCTTAGATTAGTTATATATTTCAAATCTATTTTGATTTATACCAACTGATGTTAATCTTTGTTTCATGATGTTACAATATGTAAACCTTAGAAAAGTAGAGGAAACAAGACTCAATGTAATACCTCTTCCACAACATTTAAAACAAACGTGACTTTTATCAATAAACATCTTAAAATACATTTCATTAAATTTACTTCATTCAATACTACTGCTCCACCACTTCACACTCAAACACTTTTAAAAAAATACCAAAAGTTAAAGATACATCCCTTCTGGCGTGACTTGCACCTTTAGGTCAACTACAAATTTAAACTCGGTAAGAAATGGGAAAATCTTTATACTTTAACCATTATATAAAAAAAATCTATTAAAAACCAAAGTAGAGATTATAATTTCTTAACCAAACCAAAACCTCAAAATGCACTTACTTTTGAAGTTATAATACATTACACTAACCATGAGGCCAAAATGGCACTAGGGAAGTTTTAAGGAGGAGGAGGAATAAGTACATGAGTAAATAGGACACTAGAATATAAATATGTTCAAACATTAATGAGGAAATTAAAAGGTACACGAGAAAAAAATTGAAGGTAAAACCATGTGGATAAAGGAGTTTGTGCAAAAGATAGAGTACCATGTTGAAGAAATCAATTGTATTTATGACTATTATCAAAAAGCATACATAGGAGAATAAATCAAATGGAAGGCAAAATTGTTAATAATTCAATTAAGGACTAGCTTATTGTAGACACCATTTCTAGATTATATAGCACCTCAATATTGTATACTTAGAAAATACATATCTTGGATGTACCTTTAACTTCTAGACACAATCCCGCACATAAGGGAGAACTACACGAATTTGAGGCTCTCTTCAAAGTAGTGGCTATGTAGGTAGAAATCAATGATAGAGGGGTATTTGGGGTTAGCTTGACACCATGAGACCACTAACCCATATTTTTCACAACCATTATGAAGATGAAGAACTAGGGCTTTGTTATTTGATAAGGAGTGACAACCCATGATCTAGATCTAAGTACATTGGAGTGAAGGTGACATAGAACCCAAAATATCCCAGGTGGTCACATCTAGATCTAACAAGTATTCCATACTAAACACTGACATCCAAGTTAGACAATAGCATCGATACAACCATCTCAGGTTGATGTAAGTCTCTGAAGCCATTTAGATATAATTTATAAAATCAGATTATTAAGTTTGGAACCTGATTATCTTCCAAGATTAGAGGTTAAAATTCTAATGTTATTTCAGTTGGGTTTTGGATCCTATTCTTTGTATCCCCAATGGCATGGGGGATTTTAAGGGGGGAACCCCTTGCAAGGTCTAGGGGGGATGATGAGGTTTGGGGGCAACGCCCCTGAAGTAAAATTTTTATTAAAATTGCCTTGTAAAATTATAATTTCATAATCAATTTGGGCCATTGATTAAAGGTTTCTAGATTTGACAGTAGAGGTTATGTTTAGGTATTTTTCACCTTAAAATGTATTGATACATCGCTGAGATGAAAAAAATACACATTTTACACGAGAGGATATAGAGAAGGTAGAGAGGTGTAATAGGGTTTGTTGCAAAATTTGTTTCTCTCTTGTATTGCTGAAAATAATATACTAGACAAGTTTGGTGGATGTAGCCCATATTGGGTGAACCACGCTAAATCTAGTGTCTCCTATTTTGTGCATGTTTATGATTATTTTTTGTATGTTTGATTGATTCATTTCATAGTTTCTCTTGTATGAAATTTGGGGATAAATTTGCGTTCTATTTTATCTTAATACACACAATTGATACATAATCCAGATCTAGTTTATTTCCTTCATGTTCTAGATCTAGATATATATTAGTATCATAATCAATTAAGTATATTATTTTCATTATCATTGTAATATCTAGCATAGTTGTATTTTTTATTTTTAGTATATCTTAGTATATAAATTTAAAATATTATTTATTTGAGTTTGTAAATTAATTAAACTGTTATAGAGATAGTTTATCACTCTTATGCCCTAAGCAATCTCTATCCTTTTTAACCCTATATTCCTTAATCTAGATTTTAGGGTTAAACATTTGGTGAACTCTACCATTGTATCTTTCCATAAAAATTTTAGTGTGCTCTAGGGTTTTTCTAATTTTTATGATCTCTAAATTATTGCAATTTATTTCAAAAATTATAAATTGTCTTTCAAAGATCATGTTTAATATGGCTAAAAAAGAACTTCTTCCTCTTACTAACCCTAAGGAGGGTGATAACTAATATACCTTTAATCAGGTCCATGCTATCACTCCTTCAAGGGGTAGGGTAGATGCTACATGTATGAATACTCAATCCTAAGCACCTAGGGTTTTTGTTTGTGAAGCCCTAAAAGATCAACTCATCTTTACAATCAAGTTAATAGAATAGTTACATAATCAAAATCAATACTTCAGTTCAAAGATTACATTATTGAAAAATCAAATTCCATATGCCCAAAATCCAAAACATGATAGTGTTAATCATGTATTTGCATCCTCATCTAGCAATGTTGTACCTAACAAGGTTTCCTTTCCAAATACAAAGCTACAACAAAACACATCTAAAATAAGTGATTCGAAAAGTGACCAAAATACTACTAAAAGTCCAAGTGAAATCCTAAGAAAAATGATTAGAGACAAAATGATCAAATTACCACCTCCATATCCTATTAGAAAATTTAAATACTATTGTGTATATCATAGAATGCATGGGCATCGTATAAATTGTTGTTTTCGCTACATAACAAAATACAAAGTCATAAAGGTAGTGGTGGTCTTATAATTTATACATCACTCAAGAAAACCACTCACATCATGAGTACTTATCCTAAAACACAAGTGCCAAAACAAAAAATATGGTTACCAAAAGACAATTCAAAGAAAGAAAAGGATCAAAAGAACAAATAAATGGAGAAACTACCATTACCAAGGGCTTTAAAAATTATAAATAATACACAATTACCAAATGAACCAATGTTATTCAAACCACCAAAAACTAAACCATGTGAGATCCCTTTGTTGATCAATACCGAACAATAAAAAGGCACAATTCCAAATGATTATGACAATGGTGATATTATTCCTAATACCAGTGTGGTAGATGAACAATTTAGCAAACCTTGTTTTGATCCACTTGATACCTCACCACATGATCTATTTATACCTATAGGACCCAATACATATCAATTGAGTCCATCTCTAGAAAGTACATAACCAAATATAGATAAAGGCAAGGTAAACCATATAGCTTATAATGTTCATAAGGCATTAACATTTGAGGTGCACACAAATACAAGTAATGGCATATTAGTAAATGCAAAGGACATGAAATACATCAAAAAAGAGAAACCAAAGGCATCTTAGAATAACATTTTTTTAAAATCTAGCATACCAGAGAGCAAGAGACATACTATATTAATCATTGCATCCCCTTGATAAAAGAGCATGATAAAATCCCTAATTCTAATATGCACACATATGATACATTTAGTTCAAGAAATGTTATCCATCTACCACTACTTAAAGATTCTCATCCTCCTCTTGAAATAATTTACTAGCTTATATAATCTCCAAAATACCAAAACTACTCAAAAATTCAAAAATCTAAAACTATTTTCATCATTTACATGTACAATTAGCTCCTTGGCATATATATTGTTAGTTTCATGTTAGTATTTAATATATCATTTATTTCTATATACACGTGTTTCATGCATCTTTTGAGTGTGATACAGACATGCATAGATACATGATCTATGCACTTCGAATGTTAGGTCCTCCCTCTACTCATGTCATGTGGACACCGAGGTCATTCACTTATTTGATCATGATACACCTAGGTTATATCATTTTATGATTATTTTCCATTATCTATTTGAGCTTATATCCTTACACATGCCTTTATCCATGCTTATATCTTTCACAGTGTACTTGATATGTTATGTACTTAATATTTTTTGCTAACACATATATCCAAGGACTAGTATGATATGATTATATTTATTGCTTATTGTCCATGTTTTCCTTTTTGCACTTCCTTAAGTGTGTTCCTCACTTTCTACAGTCATGCATTGTATTACATGTTCGATCATTTAAATATGCTCCATTGATTCTACACCCCATTCCCATATTTGCCTATTGTGACATTTGCATGTGTCATGGTTTGTTGTATGTTGACATTTGAATGTATCATTCTTTAATTTGTGGACATTTGACTAAGTCATGTCCCTTTAATTGTGTGACATTTAAACATGCCCCTTGTTTGAAGTCTCATTGGACCATTGTCCTTTGATTTGCTTTTGAGTATTTTGGTGTGCTTGATAGCTTGTTGCGCTTGTTCTGTTACTATCTAGACATTGCCATGATCTATATCATGCATCTTAAGCCTTGATGTGATCACATACTATGTACTTCAATGATATATATACATATACATGTTCCTTGTATACACTACATGATACATTAACAATTTACATGGTTATCTTATCCTTTTGAGGTAAGGTAACTACTAGTTACTACTTCCCCTCACATCAAAAGGGGGGGCATATTAGTGGGGGTACACTATAGAGGCATGGCTTTCACATTCTTTATAGATTTAGATTGTATTGGGGGCATGTTTTAGAAAAAGGTTATACATATTTATCGTTGTTTCAAATATACAGTGAGGCATGTTATGGAAACATGTTCTCCACACTTACACCCATTTTTTATTTCAAATTATAATGGGGGATTATTATAAAAACACATTCTTCACACTTACACATTTTGTAAATTGACCAAAATTCACAGTTATATGATTTAAATACATAGTTATGACATAATTGTATACATTGATACCATTGTTATACTAAGGTCTCAACACGAGACACACATAAGGTGCATATGCCATGGAAAAGAGCACCTAAATTTAAAAAATTAACTAAGCTTTTAGTTTCAAACACTTCTATGAACTTTAGTTCACTAGGTTGGACTATTACACACTATATTGAGCCAATCTACTATAGTAGTTGGTTCAATTTTTGGTATGGTTGAGGTGATTATATCACTAAATCTTGTCAATTTTATATGCTAGACTTGATTACATCATCCAAAATCACCATATTTGTCAGGATCTTGCTCCACCAATAGAGCACATATGATTACTTCTTGTATTAGCAACTAAACACGGAATTTAACCAGAATCAATAAGTAACTAGAAATATGAAACAACACAGGAATATGAGAGACAATACACAATTGTATTAATAATCACTCAAAAGAATATACAATAAAGAAGATGCCACTTCTTCTTCCACCTCAAAGGTTCGCCACACCACAAGACCTTCTCCCCTCTCTCTCTCGGTCCCAACAATCAACTCCAATACAGAATTGATGTTCACCTCTCCACCAGTCAGTAACACGTTGCCAGTACACCAAGTACAAAACCGTACTCTAAGTGGATCTCCTGCTCTCTGCTGCTACCTGCAAATCACTAGACCTTACTCACCATTGTAGATCTCCAAAAGAAAGCCATGCTCACTTGCTGAATAAGATCATACAAATACGAAGAACCCTTCTGATTCTCCAATCTAGCACCCACACTTGGTACTGTGGCACTAGGAGGAACACACCATTACTCTCTTCTCTCAGAAAGAGCTTATTTGCTCTCTTACTCTCTAGCTACGATTTTACAATACAACCCATGAGTCCATATATAGATCTCATGCTTACAATAATTAGAGTACCCTAATTACAATAATTAGACACGCAAATCAAGACTATAATTAGCCTTTACATGCAAACTCTTGGTTCAACAAACTAACTGTCTGTGCAACGAACAGTTCTGGAACCGTCACAGACGATCGACGTCGGTCCCTGTCTGCCTGGAGGTGACCGACGTCGGTTGACCTCCTGCCAACGTCGATTGTCTTCAGCTCACACCTGTCGATGTCAGTTTCCTTTTGCACTGCAATCTACCAACGCCGGTCTCCCTGGAACTCAGCAACCTCCTCCATGTTTGCACCAGTTGAAGCTTTTAGCTCCACATCTTAACAATCTCCCACTTGGAGATAAACAACTACAACTATACCTGTACCTGTACACCGTCTAATTTTATTCCCTGGCTTGTATCCCTCTTCAAGCTTAATCTTGAAGACCAACCACCACACACCTTGTGATGCTCTACATGTCATCCAAATCTCTTGCCACATTCGAATCTACGAACCCTTGTAGAAAAGAACTTGACCCTGCATAACATGTGCACCTACTGCTAGTCCCTCTAAGAATCCACTGAACTGCCCTCCAGTGCTTCTTTCTCGAATTGGCTCCAAACTTTCTGACAACTCCCATTGCTTGAGAAAACTCAGGTCTACACTAGACCTCATGTGATTTTGAACCCTGTTCAAAGCTTTGCTTGAACTGTTCAGCCCTTGGTGTGCTTTCTGATTCTTCATCCTACATCATGAACCCCGCCAACACCGTCTTCACATCAGCTCCCACTGGAGACAAAATCTCCATGTCTTTTATGCCAAAGAATTACGCTACTCTAAATTCTTCCTGACATACCTCTGAACTAACCTTACCCTTAGCTCAGCAAATCCCTGTATGTACAAAACCTGCTAGTAAATCACCCACATACAGTAACTGGATAATGTCGCGACTCATCATCCACCTGGTAAGACAAAACCACAATAGTTACACTGACATTGACTAAAGCCATGCTTAGTCATCCACTTGTCAAACCTGTACCACTATCCTGCAGCTTCTTCAAGACCATATGCCTTGGCCTTCCGTCTCACGTATCCATCCACTCTTTTCTTTAACTTGGGAATCCATCCGTCTCTCAGTGCTTTCTTCCAGCTGACAACTCCACCAACAAACACCTGTTTGGTTCTTCTCCAAGGACTCACTCCTCATCCATGCCAAGCTCCCATTGTATCTGGATTCTACCTGCATTGCCTCTTCACGTCTTCCTAGTTCTTGACCATCAATAAGGAATATAAAGAAGGTGAACAATGAATATGAGGTTCACTTACCCTTTTAGTCCTCAATATGAGCATTTGAGACTTGTTGATAGCTTGCTGCCCGCCCAACATCCGTACTAGTGACCGATCTCGGCCATCTCCCAGTCTGCAATCGATCGATGTCGACTCCCTGCGCTGACCCTGACTGCCGACGTCATCTCCCTGGGTGACGCTGGTATCCATTTTGTCGACGTCAGTTCCTTCATGACCAACGTCGGTCTTCTTGATGCCGATGTCGATTACTGTCTGACCAATGTCGGTACTTGTGTTTACCTGAGAGTGATAACTTTTTACCCGCGAGCTCTCCATGGATCAAAACCCTATTCAAATAAACACAGCTCTGCTCAGAATAATTCAGTCCACTCCGCTGATCTCTGTCCGTCATCTCTTCTATGAACACCAAGGCTTTCCAGTTCTTTAGCTTGTCAAAAACATTTGTCTTTCGCTTAAGAACATGCATTCCCCTCCTACATATGTGACCAAGCCTACAAAGCCACATCTCTATAACAAAAGGTGAATCAATAATATAAGTAGATAGATAAAGGATACCTACTTTCTTACCACCATCTAATTCAAGTGTATCCGCTGTGAGAGTTATAGTGCATCTCTCATCACCCAAATTTATTGAAGAAATTAGACTAATCTCCAAGACTGGTACCTGCATGACCTCCTTCAACCACTGTGTGTCATCCGTCTGCAATTTCAGCTTCACTTCCCCTTTGTCAATAATCTGACAAGGCTCTCCAACCCCTAAATAAATCTCTCCAAAGACATACCTATGAAAAGATGCTCTATTTCGGGCTGCATGGAAAGAGGCAAAAGAATCTGTAAACAAAGATTCTACTTTATCCAGAGCAACCTGTGCAACATCACTTGCAACATCTGCTTCTACACGCTGATCTTCTATCGACCAACAATCTCCTTTTTCCTGCTCTTTCTTTCCATCAATCAGACCATTTGTGCTATTCAATTTCTCCATTCGTAGCTTACTTTCTTCTACCATTGCTATACTCCCACTCAATCTGAAACCCCTGAGAGTGACCTGTAATCAAAAACACTACCAAATCTAAAACCACCTATTAGTCAACCCAACCAAAAGCTTTGATACCACTTGATGGTATCAGCTCTTGAACCTACAACCAAGGCTCTGATACCAACTTGTTAGGATCTTGCTCCACCAATAGAGCACATATGATTACTTCTTGTATTAGCAACTAAACACGGAATTTAACCAGAATCAATAAGTAACTAGAAATATGAAACAACACAGGAATATGAGAGACAATACACAATTGTATTAATAATCACTCAGAAGAATATACAATAAAGAAGATGCCACTTCTTCTTCCACCTCAAAGGTTCACCACACCTCAAGACCTTCTTCCCTCTCTCTCTCGGTCCCAACAATCAACTCCAATACATAATTGATGTTCACCTCTCCACCAGTCAGTAACACGCTGCCAGTACACCAAGTACACAACCGTACTCCAAGTGGATTTCCTGCTCTCTACTACTACCTGCAAATCACTAGACCTTACTCACCATTGTAGATCTCCAAAAGAAAGCCATGCTCACCTGCTGACTAAGATCATACAAATATGAAGAACCCGTCTGATTCTCCAATCTAGCACCCACACTTGGTACTGTGGCACTAGGAGGAACACACCATTACTCTCTTCTCTCATAAGGAGCTTATTTGCTCTCTTACTCTCTAGCTATGATTTTACAATACAGCCCATGAGTCCATATATAGATCTCATGCTTATAATAATTAGACTACCCTAATTACAATAATTAGACACGCAAATCAAGACTATAATTAGCCTTTACATGCAAACTCTCGATTCAACGAACTAACTGTCTATGCAACGAATAGTTCTGGAACTGCCACAGGTGACCGACGTCGGTCCCTGTCTGCTTGGAGGTGATCAACGTCGACCGACCTCCTGTCGATGCTGGTTGTCTTCAGCTCACACCTGCCAATGTTGGTTTCCTTCTGCACTGCAATCCGCCGACGCCGGTCTCCCTGAAACTCAACAACCTCCTCCATGTTTGCACTAGTTGAAGCTTTTAGCTCCACATCCTAACAATATTTATAGTGTGGGTTGACTTGGATTAACTTATGCTCACTAGGTTATAAGTATGATTGGGTTGCATGATTGAGCTAATCTCAACTGTCAGGTGGAAACTCACCTTTATTCAAGGTTGGAAGCATGTGTCCTCCAATATTTCTATATATATGCATTTTTCATATTTATATTTTTCCTAATCTCAGCTCTAATGATTCATAATGATATTTCATATTTTCAAATCAAATTGTCAAAAGGCATGGCAGTTGCATCGATACACATGTGTACTCCTAATCCTTGCTCTCTTTCAATTTCAATCATTTCAATACTTTTGATTTCAGATTATATGTGTTGGTTGAATATTTTGTTGATCAGCGTACTGATAAACAAAATAGGTCTGATCAGCCAAAGTAGGAAGATTAGTCATCCAAACGTGTAGTTTTACCACATCAGAAAGACACTGATATCTCCTCTCATCAAGGGGAGGTTCCATGTAGGTATGCTATATATATATATATAAGCAAAAAATAATACTCATGGGTAAGAAAAACCATCCATCTCTCTTTCTTCAGAGATGATGTGCGCAGATCAAAGGAAAAACTCAGGGGAAATGACAGACAGTACTTCTCTTCTTTCAGAAGTACTATTCAACAAACCACAAGAATACTCCTAGCAGTAACAACAAAATGTAGCAAAGGATGTGATAACCAGAAAATCAAGATGCAACACAAAGTCTTCACCTAGATTGCTCAAGAGTAAGATACGAAGGACAATGAGGGCACAAAGTCGCCTCAAGGTCCTTTACACAGAAATAAAAAGAACACACACTAAAGGCAATTATGGGGGCACAAAGTCTCTCCACAGTTGACTCTTTAGGACACCTTCTTGACTGTTGTCGCTAATTATGCTTATTGAATTAAAGGAACAGAAGATATATTGAAGAAAAAGACATAAGAACAATTTTCTCAATAACAAAGATATTACAGCACAAAGTCTGAAAAACCACTTGCTTTCTTATTCCAGTAACAATATATGATCAGCAATCTGAGCTCAAAGTCTTAGTAATGCCTTACAATTTGGGCAGAGTTTCATTCTAAATGTCAAAAAAGAGATCCTTATTACAATAGAAGAAAGTCCCTTATATAGCCTCTTCAAGAAGGACTTGGGAACAATCAATACATCATTTTATGTTGGAATCTGTTAAGGAGACACGCTGAAACTTAGGGGCACTTTACCCATTTGATTTTATCAATGCAAGGAAATAAGTCGCACTTATTAAAAGTTGCAACTTCCAATGTTCACCTGGCGATCCGATCTTATCTTCATCGTTCTTCCTTGTCCGATTAATTGAATCAGGTCCTAGATTTAATTTACTGTTATGTTCCTTCTCTGCTTTCTACTGGTCTTGGCTTTGAGATCTGTGAATGTATTCTGGTCTGTATGTTTAAAGGATCAACGACTAATTCACTGTGTTAAATTTGACATTTCTAGGCGCGTCATTCCTTTGTCTTCTTTCGGCTTTTCTGTTTGGCTCTTTTTTGAATTACATTTGCCTTTTTGGGCCTTTAGAAATGACCCATTTTGAGTCGGGAAGAGCCTCCCGCAAGGGTATCTACCCTTAAGGCAGTCTTTGAATGGCCTTCGGGCTTCTTTGAACTTAGGCTATGAACCATTCTGTTAAATCAAGACATTGAACCAATCGATTGAACCAAAAATGGTTCAAGCCGATGGTTCAATTTGAGTGAACCAAATCGATGAACTAAGCATTGAACCGAACGTTGAACTTAGACGTTGAACCAAATTTTGGTTCAACGGTTCAAACAAAGCTTTGAACCGACTGACGAACTGCTTGGTTGAATCAAAGCACTGAAGCTGAGTGAATGAACCAAATGTTGAAACAAAGCATTGAACCGCTTGATTGAACTTGCCTTTGATGTTTGCCGATGGAAATTTTTGTTTGAACCAAGGCGATGAACCAATTCTGAAAATGACCAATTGTTAGAAAATGATTCTTTTGATTGAACACACCTGTAAAAGTCGTGAAACCCGTTGAACTTGTAGAAATGAGCCTGTTTGTAGTTTGTAGATTTCTGAAAAGCTTGAAAAATGAGGAATTTGAATGCCCAAGACAAAATTTGGAAAGGGAAGAAATAATTTTGGTCTATAAAACCAAAATAATTCAAATGTTGTCCCAAAACTAGTTGATATTTTTGGGGGATAGCAACTGGCTCCAGTTGGGGAACTTCTGTCAATTGCAAAAAGAATTGAAAGGAGTAGAATCCAAAATCTCCAGTGTCTTCATGTGTACCATTGGGTTATGGAGTCATGCTACCCAGAATGAAAGGCTTCAAAAATAGAAACAAACAAAACAAAATAGAATTAAAACTATACAAATATACATATATATAGAGGCAATGATATGATACTTCAAGAATTGAAGTGTTTTAGATGCTGCCCATTGTGGGGCAGAGAAAAGAGTGTACCATCTTGGTATTTCAATCGAAAGTTGTTTTCACCAATGCGTTGATGAATTATAAACGGGCCTTTCCAAAGGGAGTCAAACTTTCCATGCATTCCCTTTGGTTCTATTCCTTTGTCCCACAACAAGACTTGATCCCCAATCTGGAAATCATGATTTCTGGCCTTCTAATCAAAGAGTTTCTTTACCAGAGTTTGATGAGCAGCAATTCTGTCCACCACCATGGTTCTCTGTTCTTCCAGCTGAGTCAGGCACACGATTCTTTTGTCAAGAGAACTATCAAATATTTGATCTTCAATGGCCTTCACCAATTTCAAGGCTGGTAACTCCAATGTGATTGGTATCTTAGCATTAATTTCGTAAAGAAGTTGAAAAAGAGACATACTAATTGCCCTCTTTGGTGTGATCCTGTCTGCCCACAGAGCATCAACCAATGATTTATGCCATGTCCTTTGATTATCATCTGCTAACCTTTTGATAATAGTTACCAAATTATTATTGCTGGACTCAGCTTGTCCATTCCCTTGTGGAAAATAATCAGAAGAATGAGAGAGTATAATTCCATAATGAAAATAGAATTGCGTAATCTCTTGAGAGGTGAAACAAGCTGCATTATCAGTAACAATTTTGAGTGGAACTCCAAACCTAAAAATTATATTTTCTTTGAGGAAGTTGCATACAACTTCTGAAGTAGCATGCTTAGTTGGGATTACTTCTACCCACTTGGTGAAATAATCAATTACTGTAAGGACATAGTCATGTCTAACACTTGAAGATGGGTTTATTATCCCAATAAAATCAAGCCCCATTGCTGGAAAGGTTCCTCTATGATTATTGGCTTGAGAGGCAAGGCAACCAACTTGGGTCTTGTAACAAATTGCTGACAGAGTTCACATATTCTCACCCACTTATGTGCATCTTGGAAAAGAGTTGGCCAGTAATACCTGTCTCATGGAATCTTGTGAGCAGTCATAAAAGCTGAAAAATGTCCTCCACAGGCTAGATTGTGGAAAGATTTCAAAAGCTGGGTTTACTGCTCCTTGTCTACACAGCAAAGGAATACCCCATCTATGTTTCTCTTGTACAGGGCGTTATTCCAAAAGATAAAATTGGCAACTTTCAACCTGATAGTCCTCATTTCTTTGTAAGACAAATGAGCAGGACATTCACCATAAGTCAAAAAATAGGCAATACCTGAGTACCATTCATTGGTAGTGGAGACAAAAAGGACTATTGGAGTATTTTCCACTTTAGCTTCTTCATGTTGTGTATCTTCTAGTTTATTGTCAGCCATTAATTGGCAAAGGCCTTTACCTCTGACCAGCCTTGTCAGCTTGATATCCAGATCAAATTCTTGGATTTTTGTAATCCAATTACCTCTTTTTGTGCCAAACTCCTACTGAGTTAATATAGACTTGACTGTAGTGTCTGGAACTAAGGTAGTAGTATGTGAATTTAGAATATAGAAGCGGAAATGTTTGACTGCTTTTACCAAGGCATAGGCGTGCTTCTCTATATTTGAATACTTCATTTCGTGGGTTTTGAGAGGGCAATTCATGAAAGAGATGGGGGATTCCATACCTTCTTTGTCCTGTTGAACAAGAATCACTGAAAGAGTATGCTCAAACGCATAGCTGTATATGATGAAATCTTTGCGATAATCTGGACAAACCAAGGTAGGGGCGTGAGCAATGGCAGTCTTGATATCTTGAAATGTTGATTTACCTTCTTTAGTGTAGCTGAAGACACTCTTCCCTTTCATCATGTTCACAATATGTCTAGTCTTCTCAGCAAATTCAGGGATGAATCTCCGTAAGAAATTCACCTTTCTGAAGAAAGAATGAACAACATTCTTATTTATAGGAAGATTAAGCTCTTGAATAGACTTGACTTTGTCTGAGTCAATCTTTATGCCTTCTTTAGACACAATGTGTCCAAGGAGTTTCCCCTCTGTTACTCCAAAAATAGACTTTTTAAGATTTAAGGAAATACCATTCTCGCGGTAGTGCTCCAGCACTTGTTGTAGGTGGCGTACATGATCAGATCGATGCTTTGAAAAGACTGTCAAATCATCAAGGTATACCACTATGAATTTACCAATCTCATCTTTGAAAGCCAGATTCATAACTCTCTGAAAAATAACACCAGCATTTATTAGACCAAAAGGCATTCTCTTATATGCAAATGTACCCCAAGGCATAGTGAATGCAGTCTTGTATTAGTCTGCTTTACTAACTTCAACTTGATTATAACCTGAGAAACCATCCAGCATTGATAACATCTCTGCACCTGTCACTATTTGAAGCACTTGATCTGTAATTGGCCAAGGATAATTATCCTTCAAAGATGCTTGATTCAGATTTTTGAAATCTACACAAATGTGAATTTCACCATTTTTCTTCCTTATAGGCACTATGTTTGCAATCCATGTAGAATAATGGATTGGGAAGATGATTCTAGCATTTAACATCTTTTGTATCTCAGACAAAATAATACCTGACATTTTTGAATTATATTGTCTAGATTTTTGCTTATATGGCATTGAGTCGGCCTTGAGAGGAATGTTATGGCGGATTTCATCCGCTCTGAGAGACTTCAAGTCTTCATAAGAATATGCTAAGACATCCATGTATTGATAGAGTAAAGAAATAAACTTGAATCTTTATTCAGGGGTGCAACACTTACCAATATTGATTATCTTAGGATTTTCTTCAGTAGACAGATTCACTTGATCGAATCCTTGAGAGAAATTCGAGTCTGTTTGATGTTGTTTAATGAATCTATCATGTTTGTCAAACAGCTTTTCAAGAGAAACCAGGCCTTTGGGAATTTTGTTTCCTTTCAGCTACAATAATTCTTCATTTATATCTGAGCTAAATTCAGACACAAATTCATTCTTTTGAGGTTCGCTGCCTTCAAAACAAAGCTATTCAAAATTATCTTTTCATTCCAAGAAGGCAATGATTTGATGATCATCATTGAACACTTGCCAATGATCAGCATTATCAAGAACACTTGGCCTATAAACTAGCTCAATGATATACCTGTCTTATTTGAAATCTAAATGAGGAACTAAGAGAGTTCTTGAAACATCAAGTGCATCAGCTCTATCATTAGACTCTCTAGGTATGGCAGAAATGTTGAAAGCATCAAAATTTTCAATTTGGTCCCAAATCAAGTTACGATAGTGGCGTAATCTTTCATTTTTAGTTTGGTATAAATTCCTCACTTGACAAACTATTAATTCAGCATTCCCTTTGGCGTGAAAAAATTTAATGCCTTTTTTTTGAGCAACCTTCATGCCCAACAACAAAGATTCGTATTCAGCTGTATTGTTAGTGTTGCTAAACTGTAATTTGTAAGATGAAGGGAACATATCTCCTTGAAGAGATATCAAAACAATCCCAGCTCTTGAATCGATAAAAGAACAACTACCATCAAATTCTAAAGTCCATATTTCATCTGATACTGACTTTTCTTCATCAAAAATGGAGAATCCTTCTTGGTCTGTACTGTAGCCTACCAATTTTTTTGCTGTTCTTGTTGAACTTATTTCTAAATTGATACTTTCATGCACTTCATCTGTAGACAGAAAATAATTACCCATACCTGCAGATTCAAAAAGAATTTGAGCTTCGGGAGTTGATGTCTGAGTGACCACAAATTTTGCTTCCTTTTTAGGGAGCAATCTCTTCATCACACCTTGGACAGGGATCCTTGCCTCAGATAGATCCATGCTTAATTTGCCTCCCACGTCCTTGTAGAAATGTTGTCCAAGCAAAATGCCATAAGATGTTGAGATGTCAGCCACCAAAATAGTCATCTTGATTCTCTTGGCTAGGAAGGCTGCAAATGCAAATTGGGCATCTTTGATTTGTCCCAGCAATGGTACTTGCTTATTCTCCATGGAGAAACATCTCCCAAATGTCTTGGTCAGTGTAAGACCAAGAGATTTGGCCACTTTAGCAGGCATGACATTGTCTGAAGCTCTGGAATCAATAATGCAATTATTCAACTTATATCCATTTATCAACAATGTGACATAAAAAGGTTCAGTCCTACCAGGAGCAGAAGGGGGAGCGGTGACAAGGTTGTTCTTGGTGGGTGCATTTTTGGCTGCATCATGTGTCACCTTGAGGATCATTCATTTAACATGGATGTTTTGATTTTTAACACATTAAACCAATCTGTCTAACTGCTCAGGATGGGACTGTAGAAATTCAAATTCAGACATTTGAATTTTGGTTCTCTTTATATGGTCAATGATATCAAATGCCTAAAATGAGCTAGGAGCAGAGGATGGGAGTTCATCCTTTTGATTTTTTAAAGGGGGAGGATTGGATTGCGAAATTGAAGTAAAAGGCGTAGGGGTATTTACCTTTCTTGAAACCACCAGGTCCTTTGGCTGGAAAGAAAGAGTGGATCCCCGTTTAACAATTGAAACTACTGATTGAGGTTGCTCCTCTGCTTTCTCTTTATCAACGTGTTGAGCTGATTGATTTTTAGATCGGATCAATACAACATATGACCCCTCAACTGCATGGCCTTCACTTCAGGGTTCATCTTGATAGTTCAGAAAACCAATATGGGAGTCACCAGCTAATTCTTCTTCTTCCTCAATGAAGAGATTAGCATCGTCTTTGGGATCTAACTTGGACTGGAATGAAAAATTCATTTCAGCTTCAAGATATCCAACTGTCGAGTTGTTTGGAGGTGTTTCAAGGGCAAAATTTCTCTGTGGAGGAGGAAGGCAATTTTGCTGTCCCTGATTTCTCGCAGCATTGCCTTGGTATGCCTGATTTTGGAAAGTCCTCCTGGGCATATCTCTGTATGCAAGAGCAGATGACATCCCTTGCGCCACTTGCTTTCTCAGAGCTAGTATTTCATTTGCTAGCTTTTGTACCATTGGGTCAGTAGTGACTGCAGGGGAGTACTCAAAAGATGAAGAGGATTTTCCTTTATTAGGGTCTCTCCTTATCTTTTTAACCAAGATAAGATCATCTTCTACCTCAGTAGCCAAGTCCTGAGCAGCAACAAGGTCTACGTGTCTGGCCCGTCTTAGCAAGAAACTCACTTCAGGCAATTGTGAGTTGATGAAGAAGCATTTGAGGTTTTGAGCTGTTGGCTGGGCAGCCAAGGGAATCCTGTGCTTTAGCTTGTCAAACTTGGCAATAAACTCTTTCATAGGCTCATGAGGCTCCTTCATTTGAGTGAGTTGGGCCAGCAAGGCATGTGCATCTTCTGCAGGATTGAATCTTGCTTCAAATTTATCTTTCAAAGTGTCCCAATCAGTCACTGAAACAGCCTACAAGTGGTAGAACTAGTCAACAACAACACCTTGTAGTGTCTCCATAAATAGCCTGACCGCTATATCTTCAAATTCTACCCCTATTACCCTGCAGGCTATGCTAAAAGCTGTAATGTGTTCATCGGGATGAACCTTCCCATCACCAAAGAATTTAGGGAAATTCTTCCTTGAACTGCGTGGAAGCTCATGCAAATGTGGAGTCAAATTCAGGGGACAAAAAGAATTACCCAAGGGTCCTTGAGCCATGATTTGATTATGCAAAAGTGGAATCACTAATCTAGGTGGAGTGTGGGCAAGCAAAGCTCGACCAATAGTTCGTCCAAGTTGAGATTGTGGAAGAAACAACTCAAAATTACTCTGTCGCACCAACTCAAAAGTAGGGTCTACAACACCTTGGGATTTTTGGCCTCTGGTATATCGTGAAGTTGCCAGATTGCAGAACAAAAATTGGAAAAGAGCAGGATCTGCTTAAGCTTGAAGTTTGAGACTTCAAAAATGTGTGCTATTTCCCTAGCAGAGTCGCCGAAAATTGTTGGTTGAATATTTTGTCGATCAACGTATTGATAAACAAAATAGGTCTAATCAGCTAAAGTAGGAAGATTAGTCGTCCAAACGTGTAGTTTTACCACATCAGAAAGACACTGATCTCTCCTCTAATCAAGGGGAGGTTCCCTATATATATGTATATATAAGCAGAAAATAATACTCATGGGTAGGACAAACCATCCATCTCTCTTTCTTCAGAGATGATGTGCGCAAATCAAAGGAAAAACTTAGGGAAAATGACAGACAATACTTCTCTTCTTTCAGAAGTACTATTCAGCAAACCACAAGAATACTCCTAGCAGTAACAACAAAATGTAACAAAGGATGTGATAACCAGCAAATCAAGATGCAGCACAAAGTCTTCACCTGGATTGCTCAAGAGTAAGATATGAAGGACAGGAGGGCACAAAGTTGCCTCAAGGTCCTTTACACAGAAATGAAAAGAACACACACTGAAGGCAATTATGGGGGCACAAAGTCTCTCCACAGTTGACTCTTTAGGACACCTTCTTGACTGCTATCACTAATTCTGCTTGTTGAATTAAAGGAACATAAGATATATTGAAGAAAAAGACATAAGAACAATTTCCTCAATAACAAAGATATTACAGCACAAAGTCTGAAAAACCACTTGCTTTCTTATTCCAGTAACAAAATATGATCGACAATCTGAGCTCAAAGTCTCAGTAATGCCTTACAATTTGGGCAGAGTTTCATTATAAATGTCAAAAAAGAGATCCTTATTACAATAGAAGAAAGTCCCTTATATAGCCTCTTCAAGAAGGACTTGGG
Source organism: Torreya grandis (assembly GCA_037957365.1). Classification (NCBI taxonomy): domain Eukaryota; kingdom Viridiplantae; phylum Streptophyta; class Pinopsida; order Cupressales; family Taxaceae; genus Torreya; species Torreya grandis. The sequence goes on along the minus strand of JARHVA010000687.1, from coordinate 1,939,139 downwards.
AACAATCAATACATCATTTTACATTGGAATCTATTAAGGAGACACGCCGGAACTTAGGGGCGCTTTACCCATTTGATTTTATCAATGTAAGGAAATAAGTCATGCTTATTGAAAGTTGCAACTTCCAATGTTCACCTGGCGATCTGATCTTATCTTCATCATTCCTCCTTGTTCGGTTAATTGAATTGGGTCCTGGATTTAATTTATTGTTCTGTTCCTTCTCCGCTTTCTGTTGGTCTTGGCTTTGAGATATGTGAATGTATTCTGGTCTGTATGTTCAAAGGATTAACGGCTAATTCACTGTGTTGAATTTGACATTTTCGGGTGCGTCATTCCTTTGTCTTCTTTCGGCTTTTCTGTTTGGCTCTTTTTCAAATTATACTTGCCTTTTCGGGCCTTAAGAAATGACCCGTTTTGAGTCGAAAAGAGCCTCCGGCAAGGGTATCTACCCTTCGGACAGTCTTTGAATGGCCTTCAAGCTTCTTTGAACTTAGACTATGAACCATTATGTTAAATCAAGACATTGAGCCAATTGGTTGAACCAAAAATGGTTCAAGCCGATAGTTCAATTTGAGTGAACCGAACTGATGAACTAAGCATTGAACCGAACATTGAACTTAGATGTTGAACCAAATTTTGGTTCAATGGTTCAAACAAAGCTTTGAACCAACTAATGAACTGCTTGATTGAACCAAAGAATGAATCAAAGTGCTGAAGCTGAGTGAATGAACCAAATGTTGAAACAAAGCATTGAACTGCTTGATTGAACTTGACTTTGATGCTTGCCGATGGAAATTTCTGTTTGAACCAAGGCGATGAACCAATTCTGAAAATGACCAATTGTTAGAAACTGATTCTTTTGATTGAACACACCTGTAGAAGTCGTAAAACCCATTGAACTTGTAGAAATGAGCTTGTTTGCAGTCTGTAGATTTCTGAAAAGCTTGAAAAATGAGGAATTTGAATGCCCAAGACAAAATTTGGAAAGGGAAGAGATAATTTTGGTCTGTAAGACCAAAATAATTCAAATGTTGTCCCAAATATAGCTGATATTTTTGGGGGACAATAATATGCATTGATTATATACTATAACATGCTCTTGGTTGTAGGTTAGTCACTAACAAAGCACTCAAGTTGGACTTGCGTAAAGGCAAGGTGTGTTATACACACCTAGGTATGCATTTATTTTTCTTTAAACTAATAATTTCATTATTGGATTAAAGGGATGGCAAATGTAGACATTATTTCTAAATTATATATCACCTTAGTCTTATAATCATATCATGGATATACCTTCAACTTTTAAACCCTTTCTGTTGTTGAAGGACTCACATACACTATCTCTCTATGCCAAATTTCTTATATATTCGTCTAACCAATGGTATTCTGATGACTCAAACCTTCTATTGTGCTCATAATGTTATAAACCTACTTATCTTCTATTTCTACAAGTTTTGGGCCTGTGCCTACTTTCCAGCTACCTAGACACTTGCATCCTAGTCATAATTCTTTGTGGATGCAAGTGTCCTATCCAATGCAAGTTTCTAACATCCTAAAATTCATATAATTTGTAAATGAAATGTATACCTATGGTTGCCTAAGTCCTTTAATGCGATATATTCTCTAAAAGGATTAGTATAAATACATGATCAATCCACATCTATTCATCGCCTAACACAAACCAAACAACTTGCAAAGAAAAATACCAAAAACATTCAATTAAGTATTCAAGTGAGTAAAGTTTCCCTATTTATGCTATTTCCACATCAATCATAGGGATAAAGTATCTATAAGTCTTAATTACTGAAGGAGCATCCCATGAACAATATTTGCCAAGTTACAAGGTAGGTCACTCTATATACTTATTTATAAAACATTATATCTTTATGCACACACAAACCCACATGTACGAGAGAGCTATTTGAGTATGAGACTTTTTTTATAGTAGTGACTATGTAGACAACACCCACTAATAGATGGGCCTTTGGGGTTGCTTGACACTGTGAGCCCACTAACCCATTTTTCCCACAACCACTGTGAAGATGAAGAATTGAGATTTTGTTATTTGATAAGGAGCAACAATGCATGATCCAGATCTAAGCACACTAGAGAAAAGGTTACACATAACTCAGAATATCCTAGGTGGTTGCATCTAGATCTAATAAGTATTTCTTACTAGACACATGTGTCTAGGGTAAATAAAAGCATCAATGCAATTATCCTAGGTTGATGCAAGTGTTCAAGGCCACAAAGATATTATTTTCATAATCAAATGACTAATCTAGAATCCAAATCTAGTCTATTTCATTCCAATTCAAGATCTAGATATGTATTAACATCATAATCAGTCAAGTATCTTGTTTTCATTATCATTACAATATCTAACATAGTTGTATTTTCTATTTTTAGCATATCTCAGTTTATAAATTTAAAATATTATTTATCCGAGTTTGGAAATTAATTGGCCTACTATAGAGATAGTTTATCGCCTTTGTGCCCTAGGCTATCTTTAGCCCCTTTAACCCTAGATTCCTTAATCTATATTTTTGGGTTAAACACTTACATTGTCGTAGGTGTGAGATTAGTAGACGAACAACATCTAAAAAAATTGGGTAAAGAGAGTAAGTTATTTTTATACTTCAAGATTAATGGAGATATAATGGCACTATATCATGGAGTGCCCAGCTTATAAGGATATTTGAATCAAGTACATCGACAAATTGAAAGTTTGTTAGCATAGGTAAATGAAAATTGATTATTTATAAAATCTCAATTATGTAAAAAGGAGAGAAAAGCATGAAGTGGAAAAGGCCAAAGAAAGACAAAGAGACAAGTAAAGAAACTGTAGAGTGAGGAGAGAAGTTGAAGAGCCTTTATAGACAAATGAGAAGAGAAGGAGAAATTAGGCCATTATTGAATAAAGTTTATCTTTTATGGTCTCGCAAAGTTTTTGGAGTTGCATTCTTCTTCATTTGTTTAATAGATTCACATCATTTATTATGTTGTAGCTTGCAAATTTAGCTGTTTATTCTTGCCACTAAACAATGGTGTGTGTGCTTGTGTGATTCAAGTCCAGTTATTAGTTTTGTTAGAAAAACTAATAACAGGTATATAACATCTTAAATATTAAACCATTTTTTCAAAGTCAATATATATTTGAGTTTTCAAAGCTAATAAGTTGTATCGAGGTTTTGTTTGGGTTGTGTGGGCTTTGTTAAGAGGTATTGGTTGTTTGTGGGTGACCATAAATTAGGGTAGAAGGCTATCTATTGCTTGCTCTCACTTCTGAATTCTCCCATCAATTGACGCAAGGAGAGGCTATCCCATATGCTAGGGCTTCTCATTCTTTGAATTTCATATATGGCATGCTTGTTCTCTTTGGAGGAGGATGCCAAGAAGGGTGTCATTTAGAAGAAACATGGATTACTTCTTTGACAAATAACCTTGCAAATGGTGTAAGATAGCAACATAGTGGCCATTTTGGACATATTTGTACATTTCTAAGAGATCTACCGATGATTTATCTCCCAAGAATTCAGAGACTAGGCTTTAGGTGAAGCATGAAAGTAAGTCGAGTCAGCTTATTCCCATTGACTCAATGAAACCACTTTTTAAAAGACGGTAAGGGGAATAGTTGGTGATGAAGTATTCAGAGAGCTATATGTGTATTAAGTTGCATGCCTCAAAAACCACTATCTAGTAGTTTTTGGACGATCCATCAGAGGCTAAGAAATGCAGCAAAAAATGCTACAAACCCACAATTTTTGAGCCATCTAATTGTTGCTACACAGATGCTTTATACTTGCCTGCTGTATATTTTCTTAGCATTTGTTATCTCTACGGGTGATAACTGCATCACATAAAGGATATATTATCCATTTTGAAAATCATAGGAAGTAGAGGAGCCACTTGTTCCAATAGTGTTTGACATATGTAGCTAGACAATTTTAATTAGATCTTACACTCTATCTGTCATGACTCACCACTATGGCGTTAAAAAAGCAAGTATAGCACAGAGGAAGTGTTACAGTAGAAAGATACAGGGTGGCAACTGAATAAGCATAAAACTTATATTCTTATCATAGCTAGATCAAAGTCTTTCATGATACCACTGTTAATCAATGGACAACATAGAGGTCTTCAACATTAGAAAGTCATGAAAACTTGGAGACTCAAGAAAAAAATAATATTTGACATACTCGGGTTGATGGAGGATGCCAAGGTATCAAGGATAATTGTTTAGTTATCAAAGCAGATATCATTGACTACCTTTACAAGACAAGGAGAATGGTAGCTACACAACCAACATATAACATAAACTTATTCTATTCTCTTTCCTCTTTTAAGGGTTCGAATAAAGAAAAAGTGATTGCAAATTTGTAAAATTGCAAATGTATTTTGAAGGCCTATTAAATAATAGAGTAGCGGTGTATGAAGCTCCAACATGAGAGGTCATGGAGAGTAGGAGTAGGAGTAATTTAGTTTCTTAAATGCTTTTGTAATTGAAGTAAAAATATAAAATCTTAATTTATTAGGATCTTTGTGTAAATTCTAAAATCTTAATTTATTAAGATTTTTGTGTCTCGAGACGAGACACCTATTGGATCTCGTTGAGTGTTAGCATAGGTAAATGGAAATTGATTATTTATAAAATGTCAATTATGTTAAAAAAAAAGAAAAACATGAAGTGGAAAAGACAAAAGAAAGACAAAGAGATAAATGACGAAATAATAGAGTGACGAGAGAAGTTGAAGAGCCTTTATAAGCGAACGAGAGGAGAAGGAGAAATCAAACCATTATTGAATAAAATTTATCTTTTATGGTCTCATAGAGTTTTTGGTGTTGTATTATTCTTCATTTATTTAATGGATCCCTGTCATTTATTATGTTGTAGCTTGCAAATTTAGTTATTTATTCTTGCCACTAAACTCAACTAACAAAGTTGATTCCATAATTACCTTGTTTAAAGATGAGAGATTAACAAAAACAACTAATTCTTTCATTAAATACATAAAAGAAGATCCAACATTTAAAAAAACCAGATATAAGATAAACACAACTTAACAACTCTATTTTTTAAAATTATTTGTACACAAAAGTGTACTATAAACTACTTGATTGAATAGATATTATTAAAAATATTCATATTTACATATGTTAACATTAAATTGAGAATTTTCACAATTTTTTTAATTCAATATTAATTATAAAATAAAAATAATTTATTAAAGAGTACACTTACCAAAAAAGTTAATAGTAACTCAATGAAACAAAATAAAATAAAATGATGGATTACATACTATGCGACGTCAATCCCTTGGCGCGAGACTCGAAACTGGAACCTGTGTAAAGTGACGCAATTGATATATATAGTAAATAAATTACAGGCTAATTTCTTTTTTGTTAACGACAATATTTTTTCGTTATTCTTCAATCTGCCACACCTGCAGCTCTTCGTCGAGCAAAGATTCAAGGAAGATGATACCTTAGTTCAAAGACTCCAGTTCCCCACACACAGGTTGGATTGTTTTCATTTCAGATCTATATATCTTTATTATCCGTGGAATTGCGAAATTCTTTAAAAAGAAACAAAATTGCCCACATGAAAACAATATAAATAAATCTATACACACCCACAACAATGGCTTCTACAATAATGGAATCTTTCTTTCAGAAAAGCCTGGAGGATCTTGTAAAGGGCCTCCGAGTCCAAATGATAGGAGAAGCTCGGTACTTTAGCAAAGCCATGGATGAAATTCGCAAGGAAATAAAATCAACCGATCACGAAACAAAGGCTGTGGCATTGCAGAAGCTCACATACTTAAACATGCTCCAAGGATTTGATATGTCTTGGGCTGCTTTTCATGTAGTTGAAGTTATGAGTATGCCCAGATTCTGTCATAAAAAAATAGGGTATTTAGCTGCATCCCAGAGCTTTACAGAGGACACAGAGGTATTACTGCTTATAACTAACCAGTTAAGAAAGGATTTAACAAGCACTAACGAGTATGAAGTAGGGCTTGCCCTGGAATGCTTGTCAAAGATTGCAACCACTGATCTTGCCAGAGATTTAACCCCTGAAATTGTTACACTTCTGGGGAGCATTAAACACTATGTGAAAAAGAAGGCCACTTTAGTGCTTTTGAGGGTTTTTAACAAGTACCCAGACGCTGTTAGGGTTGCATTCAAGAGATTGATTGAAAATCTGGAAAGTTCAGATCACCAAGTTGCTTGTAGTGCAGTTAGCGTGCTTTGTGAATTGGCCATGAAGGACCCAAAAGCTTATTTGCCCTTGGCACCGGAGTTTTATAGGATTTTGGTGAATTCTACGAACAATTGGATGCTTATTAAGGTAGTGAAGGTGTTTGGGGTCCTGGCACCTTTGGAGTCCAGGCTTGGGAAGAAGATTGTAGAGCCAATCTGTGAGCACATGCACAAGACGTTGGCGAAATCGCTGCTTTTTGAGTGTATTAGGACTGTGATTTTGGGCTTGATAGATCACAAGGGGGCAATCAAATTGGCAATGGAGAAGTTGAAGGATTTGATGCAAGAAGATGATCCCAATCTTAAGTATCTTGGATTGCAAGCCCTTGGCAGTCTTATGCCCAGACATGTATGGGCAGTGTCCGAGAACAAGGAAGCAATCTTAAAAGCCCTGAGTGATGCAGATCTCAGCGTCCGGCTGGCCTCTCTGCGCCTTGTCATTGGGATGATAACCGAGAACAATCTTGTGGAGACTGTAGGAGTCTTGATGCATTATGCTTTTATATCAGACTTTGAATTTTGTAACGAGATCCTAGGTGCTATTATTTCAACTTGCAGCAAGAACTTGTATGAGTTGGTTGATGATTTTGGCTGGTATGTTTCAGTTCTAGGTGACATAGCAAGGATTCCTCATTGTAAACATGGTAATGAAGTGGAAAGACAGCTTATAGATATTGGGATGAGGGTGAAGGATGTCAGGGCAGAGCTTTTGCATGTAGCTCGCAATCTCCTTATTGATCCTGCTCTACTTGAGTTTCCATTCCTTCACAGAGTACTGTCTGCGGCTGCATGGATTGTCGGGGAATATGTTGAACACTCGCAAGATCCTTTTGAAATTATAGAAGCTCTTCTACAGCCGCGAACAAACCTTTTGCCACCATCTGTGAGATCTGTTTATCTCCACTCTGTTCTCAAAGTTTTTGTCTTCTACTATAACTGTTATCTTAAGAGAAGCAAGGCTTTTGTCTCTGAATTTTCTCCAAGAGACTCTGGGAAAGCACAGGAATCTCAGCTTCTTTCTTTGGTGATCGAGCCGTCAATTGAAGCGGTAGATGCAAAACCTCTGAAAACTTTGAAACCAGCTACATCTGGTTTGTCAAGCTTAAAGGGAGAAACTGGAACTGGGCACTTGAAGCTGAATGAAGAGCCTTCAAATAGTGGGCCTCAACAAAGCAGGCCAGCAAGTGAGGAAGGTGAAACAAGGAGAAGCTTGGTAGATGTTGAAGATGAAGATTTCAATCCAAGGTTAAATCTAAAACTTTCTGCCAGAGCAGAAGCAGATATGGGTGCAGACAGTGAAAATTCCATCTTATCAGAAGATCAAGCAGGCATACCTGAAAATTCAGGAAATGAGCATGATATACATGCTTCACCTGCCCATCTGGTTGAGCTCATAAAACTAAATGTCAGCCCCCTTTTAGAAAGTCAAGATGTAGAGGTGCAAGAGAGAGCACGCAATTTACTTGGCCTTTTGAAAGCATTGGAAGATATTCCAGGATGTCTTGAAAAGCAGAATCCTCTAGAAATTCAAGATATAGGGGCAAGCCAGGGCTACGAGGCTATTGAAATTATAAGATGTATGAATTGTATTTTTGCTCAAGAGCTTAAGCCAGTTTCGGTACATGCACAAGGAAGAATACCAGTACCGGATGGTATCGATCTCAAGGAGAATCTTGATGATTTGGTCAAAATTCTTGGCAGTGAGCAACTTATATTTGATGGAGTGAGTGAGTCTTCTATTCAGAAGCACAGAGAGTGGGATGATGCTTCCATGTTTAGTCAGCATACCAAGGTTGAGTCATCACCAATTGGGGAATCGACTTCATTGTTGGTCCAACATCGCCAGCGGCACGGTGCATTCTACCTACCTACAGAAAAAGTTGGTGCAAAAACCGAGGACTATCCACCACCTCACACATTTCAGGATGATGTTCCTTCTACATCTTTGGATGTCAAAAAAGATATTTTGAAGCTTGCAGAGCAGTCTTTTCTCTCCACAAAGCCACAGCAGACAAGGACAAAGGCACGGCCTGTAGTGGTAAGATTAGAGGAGGGAGATGACATACCAGTATTAGCTACCAAGCAGGTCAAGGATTTAAAACTAAAAGATGATTTTATTTCAAATGCCATCAAAGATGTCCTTTCTGGTAATAAAAATAAACATTCATTAGGATCTGGTAGTAAAAATCAAGAAAAATTGTTAAAAGCTTCATCTGTTGGACATCGCCATCGATCGGGACGGCTATCTGAATCTTCTTCCAGAAGAAATGACAAGAAGGGGGTAAAATTGAATGATAATTTAGTCTATGTTTCAGAGGGGCGTATGGATAACATGGAAGAACAGAGAACTGAGCGGCAGAGTGCCAGCAGGCACAAACATTCAAAGCATGGCAAAGAAACATATAAAGATTCTGTTTCCAATTCCGAGGAAAGGGATGAACATCAGGGAAGGCATCACAGGAGACATTCAAAAAAGGAGAATAATCATCATACAAAGCATCGGAGTCAACAAAGAGCAGATGGTCCCTTGCAAGTGGCTCCCCAAACGGAAATTATTCCAGATTTTCTTTTGTAGTGCATGCAGCTTTGGTTTTATATGCCTACATTAAGAAGCAAAGATGGCAGTGTCCAGTGAGCGTCCTTTCTATCTTTGACAGTGGTGGTCATAACTTGTTATATTGCTTTACAGGTGAGTGCAGTGGTGAGATGTTCTTTTCCAATATCGGTGCAATGTTTACATTTTGTTCATTTATTATTCATGTAAACAAACCATAACCTTTTTAATGAAGTTTTTAACATAAAGTTTCATCCTTTGTGCTGGGTGATAAGCTTCTTTGGTATTGAACAAATGATTGGTAATTTACGTTATAGACATGGAATTAGGCCAAGATAATGCTGTGATCCATGTCCATTGTTCACTGCTAGTTTATATTGTATAATCTCATTTTTGGAATCATTATGAATGCAGCGAATTAATATCCAGGATTTGACATATTTGGACATAAAATGCTGGATCTACTCTTCTGTCTTTTCTCATTTGCAAAAGCTTCTAAGGCTGCTCTGCACAATTTGCTAAATTGCATTATTTGTTGCATTTCTTGTCCTGTTCAAACATGCATTTTTTTGTGTTTCTTAGTTGTTTGCCATTTACCCTGATCTTTGCTTTTTGCGTTGTATTTGTAATTTTATTGATACCAAGCATATGTTTTCTGAACTTATGCAGATGTGGGATAACAAGTTCTAGGTTACTCAATATTACAATTGCTAGGGTGTGTAGGCATGGTTATGCATACAAGGATGCCATTTTCAAATTTAGAATGGGTTCGGGTGTGGGTACAAGTACACAATTTTCAAAATTTGGGTCTGTTGGAATATGGTGTGTGTGTGCCTTGCTCTACCTCTCTTTCCCTCTCTCTCTCTATATATATTTAACTTACATATATGTGTGCGCATGGGTGTGCGTGTGTGTAAAATATAAAAATTAAATCCTTACACACTAAAGTCCAAAGATCAAGGCCCAAAGGCCATAAAATGCAAACATTATTACCATGATTAGCTGAGCCATTGTTAAAGATAGACTTCAACGAAGTCTAGAGTGTTATGACATCTAAAGTCAAACACACACACATGCATCCACACATGTAAATATACTTACTGAAATTTAAAAATACGCATATTGATATAAGAACTTGGCGATCACGAGATGTTTACAATAACATCAAGATCCAAGAACCAAAACTAGTTTATGAACTATTTAGTATTGATGTCATCCTCATCATATATGGTCTCTTACTCGTTGGTCAAGACGCTCCCTAAGTATTGATTGCTTTCAATCTTTGGCTCTTTTATAGGGTATACATTGAGGCTACTCAAGAAGGCCACAAAGTTTAATCTTCAAAGGGCTTTCCTTGTGCCCTGGGTCTTTACGAGACAAAAGATGAAGGGTACTGTGAATTTATACCACTTTCTTTGCTTTCGTTGATCCCTCTCTTATTACTGAATGAAATTATAATCACTCCATTTCATCCCACAAATAACTTGCTACTTGTGAGAGCAATTGTGTAGCAAATACTTTCAATTTAGTTGCATGCCTCCCGTGAAGAGTCCATCAATGTATTGCAACTTTTTGAACATGGCTATCACACAAGGTTTCCATCCTGCCAAACCCTTCCAGTCCATGTTGAGATTGCTCAAGCCAACTTGGATGATAGTTTTCCTCTCTAGTGCCAAATATTTTTGGATTAATGTACAATATGCCAATGAAGAGATTTGTTTCTCTTTTTTTATCTTCCCGTATTTGTACCTCTAACATTGGTGATTGATTTTATTTCTCTCACAAATTGAGTTAATGTTCTCATAAATTTGTTCAAAACATAGGCTATCTATACATGCAAAGTAGATCATGTCACAAATAGGTTCAATAGAACCAACAACAAACATGATGTTAGCCCAAAAATGGATTCAAACTTCAATTACAATATAATATGAAGTTTACGTTTGAGATGTTCACATGTCACTCACAGTGGTGGCATTTTCTGCTCGTGTCACCTTAAGTAGATGATGAAGAAGAATAGAATAAGATGCAAATTGATATCAACATTGTTTGTTTAGTAAGTCTAGTTTTGCAAGTTCACGGTAAAGGCTTGTAAATGGGGGCATATGCTTATAAATTTGAAGATCTTTGTTCCATTTTCAATTGACTTGGCAATACAATGGATTTGATAGCGCCTTTCAGAGCATTGTTTGTTCAATGCATACACGCTGCAAATATTGACTTTATAGTTTGCAAAGTAGATTTGCATCTAGAGTAAGTTGTAGAACAATATTAGATGTCGCCATCTCCTTAATATCATCATATATTGGTCCTTGTTGACATAAACTATGTCCAATTTAATTTTTTATATTGGTTCACCTTGTACTGTGTTAGTGAATGATTCTACAATTATCTTTTTATATGTTGTCAATATATTTATAATGTCAAAAGTTAAGAGTTGTAATTAGGGTTCAATATTTTATGTGGGCCTCAAATTATTTGATTGTCATGAGGACGTGCCATATAACCATTTTATGGTTAGTGGTTACAAAATAGTAAACTAATTGATTCTCATATTATGAGTGCTATAGCATGCCATCTTTGAGTAGAAGAGAGTTTGAATTGAGTAATTTTGGTTACCTGCTCTACCATTAGAGCACTAGTGCCTTGGAGTCATTTATGGCAGATGTGTAGTCTTTTTGATGGTCCAATCCTCCATATCTGAATGCTTAGTTTATTGTCTTGAATGGGAAATTTGGTGTGTGAAACTTTCAACCAACATTTGCAGAACAATGGAAATCAAGAATTTGTAAGCAAATCGGGAAAGAATCGAGAGGACATTTTCCCTTTGATTGGTGGCAGTAGCATAGAGGGTAAATGTCCAAGGAGGAATAGTTTGTGAATTTTCTTGGATAGAGATAGATGCCAAGGGATTCAAATGATTCTTTTAGATCCTCGTTGCTAAGTTTTGCTAAGTGGTGTTGTTAAACTTTGTGAAGGTATTATGGTATGATGACTGTTGTTTGGTGGAAAATGAGATTTAGACTTTGCTTGCCAAGAATCTGCCTACCATTTGTAATTAAAAATGAAAGTATATTGATCACCACTAGCGACCATAGTAGGTCAATGGGATTGCTTCTCATTGATTTGTACCCATCTAGATGTGAATGAAGTAAACGTCCAACAAGCACTTATTGCCTCTAATGGTTGTGGTGGGCCGAAAGAAGGAAGTGATCAGCCCACAACTCTATGGGTCCCACATAAGGATCTACTTTTGAGAATGACAAGCTTTCAAAGAAAAAGGGCCAAGAAGCTTTGATCAGGGTATTTAAAGAAAGTTAATAGAGAAACACTCAAGTTTGTGTACAAATGGAGGCTTCTCCCTTGGATCTCATTCTAGATAGGACATATGAAACTAAAGTGTTCCCTGTCTATTCTTCATGGATGGGGCAGTGATGGCAGATCCTATTGCTTTGCAGAATATGGTGGTTAATGGCAATTTGAGTGCAGTAGTGCTGGTCCGTGCTCTCACTTTGAGTGCCTTGAAAATACACACAGTTCCACACCCCATGCAACGTCATGTACCTTGTGCATTCCACACAACACCTAGACCACACAGTCTGCAATTCCACGTTTGTGCAGCTCACCATTTGCGCAACACAACACTCATGCAACTCAGCATCCATGCATCGCAACATCTTGAAGAATTTCACAACCATTGTAGAAGAGAATCAAATGGACTCAACACATTACCCAGACTCAAAAGGAAAAAAATAACACATATATTGCAAAAGAACATGGGATATGATGAGGTGCCCATAGACACCATAATATGTCACTAAAGATAAAAAGTATTACATTGTGCTTGATTACCAAATGATGTGTGAGAGAAAGTATTTATATCTCTTAGAATACATTTGTATGGATTCTAATAATTGTCATGCCGACATATTATTGGTCCATTAAATTCATATGTGGATCACTTAATAAAGTGAAGATGGGTCATTGAATCAATTACAAAATATATTACAAACACTCTAATGTCAGCCATGACCAAAGTGACTGATTACCCATTTCAGCATCCTGCTTAATTAACAGGGCTCACATAGGAGACATAACTAAACAACCCTCCTTAATGGCCGAATTTAGAAACCCGAGTAGCTCCAATTTGGTGAATTCCTCCTCGTTCCTCAATATGCTAGATGCTTGAAGAAGCTCTTGCAATCTGAAAAACTCCTCAAATCTCAAAATATTGGATAACTTGAGTAGCTCCCTCAATGTGGTAAACTCCTTGTCAATCCTCAAGACTCTAAAATCAATCATCTACTGTGCTCCAAATTGAAGAATGGAAATATCATCCATAAAGAGATCAACTCCCATCTCAATGTGAAAGAAGCTAGAACATTTTGAAAGAAACTCTGGGAGTCTCATCTGCTCCAAACAACAGCCCCCAAAGATATAGGAATGTAATGTGGAGAATCTACCCCATAAACCTAAGTTGTTTGTCCTGGTAATGTACCGGTATTGGTACGATGTTCTAGTGCTTTGGTGTGACCATTTTTATGCCCTAGGTATGGCCATGAAAAAAGTAGATATAAAATATTAAAAATATAACCAAATAATCGAAATTTACCCCATAATATGTAGAGTAAACACAATTAGTTGAATAAGCACAAAACAATTGAAAACTAATGAGTTTAGCCCATAGTTGCATAATTTTACCACATAGAAATCACACTATATTTCATTTGAACAATACATTGGCTATTATATAGCCATTGTAATAGCAGACCAACTTCCTATTAAATAGGAAGCCACAATAATAAATAACTCGGTAATAGTCACGGTATAACAAACTAACCACTAACCTATATACGTAACAAATAATAACTGTATTAACCATACAGTAACTAATTACAATTACACAACAGTAAGTATTATTTACCACACGGTAAATAACCTGACAACTAATTTACCCAATATAAATACTAATCCCCAACATCCCCCCCCTTAGTTTTTACATGAGGAAAACATTATCTTGTATTGCAATGTGCTGCCTTTGCAAGCTCATGATCTGGATGATTTTATTTTTCAGGAAAGCCAACAACCTTTGGAATGGTTTTGCAATTGGTTTACCAATAACCACAACATGATGGTTTTACAAGTAGCTAACCAACAACCACAACATGATGGTTTTCCAAAGGGTTAACCAACGACCGCGAATATCATGATGCTACAATACTCTTATCAGCTCTCATCACTATCTTACTTCAGGTGAATACATAAGAATAGTTGACATATTTAAGTGAACAGAAATGAACCTCTGTTCTTATTACAAAAAACACTAAAAAAAGAATGCAACTACCACACCACACAACTGAAACAAATGTCACCAAACCAGAAATGTAGCCTCATCGTTGATGACTGACGAGAGGTCGCTAAAACGCCTCCTTTCTCCATTGCCTCTAACCTCCTTCAAAGTAATTATATTATTTCATTTTCCAGTGCCTGATATATTCATGTGGAGTCAATTGTTGACGTTTTTGCAGTCGAGCTTTCTCAGGGTCAATGTCTGCCTCATATTTAGTTTCAAAAATTTTCTGAATTTTGTTTTCTTGGTACTGCATACATTAGACGTTGGTTTCTAACAAAAATGCGTCTGTTACAAACAATGACTTTTTGGCTCTTTTTGACATTTTGATAAAAGGACTTATAACAAAAGTTTGAACTATAATCTTTTGATGACATACAATATTGACATAAAAATGACTAATGACCATATATATATTTTAATTCTTTTGACGCTTGAGTACTTTGACTTTGACACAACTAAACCTACGACTATATAATGAGAAAGTGAAAGAAACCTTCAATTGACATCCACTCGCCTTCAATTAATCTTCATGCACTCACCAAGCATCATGTGAATAGTGAAAACAAATGGTGGAAAGAAATCTGTCAAGAGTCCTATCGACTGAAATTAGAATGGAGAACAGAACATGGATGGGTTGAATGGTGCCAAAATGACAAATCTGAATGGACGATGGTGAACTCGGTCTGCACGGCTCAAATAGCACTTAACAGAGCTGAAATAACAACAGATTCTTCAAAGAATGTGTGAGGGGTCTGGTAGAACGAAGATTGTCGAGAATCACAACTGCACGTTGATTTCCAGATGTAGATGTATGGTAGAGCACTGACAAAGGACAGTGATGTGTGCCAAAACAACGAAGGATTGGGTCTGCAAATCAACACAAACGTTGAATGGCAGTTTTGAGTAGATCTGAAAGACGCAGATCCACGACAGAAATGGCCACGTACTGAGTATTGACAATACAATAACTGATTTTATTTGCTCCTCCTTGGTTGATAGGGTTCTACTAACCCAAATAGTATCTTGTGTGGCTCTTGAAAATTACAGCGACAACCTGTATCACTTGTTCATTCGCTGTCTTAAAACTTCTGACAAAAAATTCAAACCGCGGCTGGTACAAATGCTTTTCTTTCTTTTGCTGTTGAAAATTGAAAGCAATGTTCCAAAAACCGATGCAACTATGTAACTGTTGGAGAGGGAGATTGATGCAGCCTAGATTGAAGACAATGCAAATCCAGATGTGAAATCTCTTCACACAACAAAGAAAACTAAACAATAATCTTGCAAAACTAATACTCTTATACAAAACTCCTCATTACCCGGGTCAGCCAAGAACCATAGTGGCTCTACCCCGTACAACATCTCATAGCTCTAGTAAATAATTGGATTAAATAGCTCTGATACCAGATAATGACTTTAGCCCATATTTGCAGAATTTTAACACATAGAAATCACACTCTATATTTTCTATATTTCATTCGAACAATACATTGGCTATTATATAGCCATTGTAATAGCAAACCAACTTTCTATTAAATAGGAAGCCACAATAACAAATAACCCGGCAATGGTCACGGGTATAACAAACTAACCATTAACCTATATATGTAACAAATAATAATTGTATTAACCATACGATAACTAATTACAATTACACAACATTAAATATTATTCACCGCATGATAAATACCCTGACAACTAATTTCCCCAATTTAAATATACTAAATACTAATCCCCAACAAAAACACTAATGACAATTTAGAGAGACAATCTTGTATCCAGTGCTATGTTTGATTCCTGTCAACTACCTGTTAATGTGTTGTGGGAATATACTTGCATTGCTTATCAAAAGAGTGAAGTTTTAGTCACATGAGAAATATGTTATTATTGAAGTCATGGACTCTGTTAAAGTTAAATCCATGTTTATAATTGTGTGATCGTAACTTCAAAAGACATTACAATTAAATCTATGAAAAAGGTTTTTGATTCTTTTACTCTTTCCGGTTGAACCTGTGAATACAAGATTTTGTGAGTGTTGACTATTATCCAGCAGACGCCTGCAAAGTTTTGTGGATGTTTAGAGGAGTTTTGTGGTAGGAATTATTGGTGATAAGACTAGCCACATTGTTATCAAAAGTGAACAACAGTGGTAAATAGATAAATTTAATTGCGTGTGAGGACAATCCATGGTGACTTAATGTGCAGTATTCCTACTTAAATTGTAGCAAGCTTTCACCTACAATAGGCACGAGGGGAAGCTCTATACGAATAATGAGATTTCTATGCATTCTAGGGCAAGCCATTTAGTACTATTGAGCACAGGTGGAGCAGCTGGTTGCCTATCCATTTTGCGGATAGGTAGAATGCCCTATGATCTTAAACATTGTCTGATGCAGTTTTCCCAGTGTATCACACATCAAGAATTATTTGTAAATGAAACATGCATTTTCTTCACTTTGCCTTATGCTACCATCAACTGTGTTTGAAGTGGCTTGTTTTCCATCCATTTTATGAATGCCCATAGTGGTTGAGGATCTTCAGCACTATCAAATGTGGTTCAGCTTTTGGAACTTCCGCCATGACAATGATGCAAGAATGATAATTGGCTGCATTCATGCGTGAGTTAGATCAAATGATTAATGATTAACTGGAGCATTCTAGATAATCAATTACACTAGATCAATTGATTAATATAATGATTAAATGGAGCGTTATAGATAATCAATTACACTAGATCAATTGATTAATGTAATGTTTTAAGCGGAGCTTTTAAAGCTTTGTTGATGCAGCGACCACAGCATCTCATAACAATCATAATCATTAACAAAAAAACAAACAAATAAAATAAAAAATGATTGTGGGTACACCCTAGGTACTTCTGGGACGTACTTAAGCCAAACTAGAGGGAGGACTGAACCAAGAATTGGACCTGGTACGTGTTGTACTGGGACTGGTCCCCTGGTACAGGCATACCTGGTAAGTTAGCCAAAACTGATGATGATTAAATGCTGAAGCCTCTCGTGAAGAAAAATCTCATTCCAAAGCCGTGAAGAAAAATCTCATTCCAAAGCCGTGAAGAAAAATCTCATTCCAAAGCTATTAACTCTATGTACAAGCTCCAAAACAAGCTCCTATGAAGTTGAGTGCCCAAGAAACATGAAGTAAGATACTAAAAGTTCATCATCACAAATGCTGGATGTCATAAGATTCCTGCACAATTTTGCTCTTGTATTAGTGAAATAGGGTTGAAAGAACTATACCACTGAATAGAGCTTAAAAATCTGTGCTATCTGAAAAAACCGGTTTCCAACTAATTCTGTATGCAAAAGTTTTTGTGATTTTCCTTTAAAGCAAGAGGAAAAACTGCCCTATGATGGTCTAATGGATGTCAAATTCAGGTTTGATTTTTCATGCCCTGAATTGATGAATCTGAAAAAAAATTTGATCCATGCTATTTTACCCCAAGGATTCCAGATTGCCAAACAATTTGCCAAAAATATGGTTGGATCCCAAGATACGTGCGATTTATGATTCAGGAAGAAACAACATCTCCAAAGACTTAGGGTCCTCTCCTAGTGAGCTATTTCCATCCGGAGGAGATCAAACAAATTTGGAAAAAATAGCAATTTCCTCCAATTTCCTCCAATTTCCTCCAAGTGTTCACATGAGCATGAACTAGTGGCATAAAAGTATTTGAAGCAACACAAAACTAAGGACTATGCTCTTCAAGCCAAACTTCAGCACTTGAAGTTAGAGAGAGCATCCTTGTGTAATGTCCCTTTTTGGACAAAAAACAACAATTTGGATTTTTCCATAAACCCTTTTTAGTAAATTTCTAAATTCTGATTTTTATATTCACATGCAAATACTAGACTAGCACATGCAACATTTAATACTGAAAACCCAAATTGTAATATTTATTTCATTGAAATAAGTGCACACCAAATACTGGGGTTGTTATAACTGATCAACCAAAACATGTACAACAGTAAACCCTTATACCACAGTTGCAGGGAGACGCGTCCCCCAACACCTGAGATACATCTCAGGTTCAGGTACACGTCTCCCATATGGGAGATGGGTACCAAGACGTCTCCCATGTAAGGAGACGTTTGTTTCCCCGTCCCCACGTCTCTGATGTGTTTCTCTGTACGAACAATGTGTACTTCAGGGAAAAAACCCTAGCCGCCTTTAAAAACCTAAACGTGTCAGAAAAATACTTAAATGTGTCAAAACATAACCCTAAATGTGTCAAAAAGGTAGGAAAAGTGCGGAATAAAGCTTATAAAAAACACAGACTCGTCCTTTTTGTTTTATCAATCATTTTTTACAGTGTTCATCATTAGATTCAGTGGTCAAAAGTCACCATTTGAGTCGTCGAATTCAACAATCAGTTGCCGTCGAGGAACAAGAAAGGGTTTTATTTTTTTATTTTTTTTTGAATGTTTAATTGCCGCTCGAAAAAGCCGACAGCATGCCCTGTGAACTGTTAGGAGGCCTCTGGTTTATCTGTTGATGACATGTAGGTTTCTTTTTTTTTCATTGAAAATACCTTAAAATGTTGCGGCACCTTTTATTTTTATTTACCAATGTTAAATAAAAAAAAATAAAACCCTAAATTTTTCTAAATGATAAATATAAATAATAAGTTTGTTTAACATTTTACTTTATATAAGTTTTTCAGTTTTTAAGTGTCTTTATATATGGTTTGTTTATATAGGACCTAGGTTGCCGTATTCATTATTTATTTAAAAAATTAATATACTTAACGTAGGGAATTTTAGAATTATTAGAAAGTTTATAGTGGATTATTTATACTTTTGCAATAATTATAAAGTTTATAGTGGGTTATTTATTTTAATATAGTTCCTCATTCATTATTTATTTTAATATAGTTCCGCATTCGTTATTTATTTAATTTAATTTTATAATTTCTATTTTAATAATTTGTATTTTAAATTTTTTAATATATATTTGTTATTTATTTAAAAAATTTAATTTTTTAATTTTTAGATTAATAATTTATTTAATTATAATTTATGTTTACGTTTTTCAAATTAGAGTTACTAATTTTATTTTTATTTTTTTCCAAAATGTCAGGGGGAGGGAAAGATGCTTTGTATCCATTGTGGAAGTTTTGCATTCGTGTTCGTAAAGGGAATGGGGGAACATCAACGATCATGTGTAAGCTTTGTGGGAAGGCTTTTTATGGCACTTACACAAGAGTGAGGGCTCATTTTTTCCGAACAACGGGGAAAGGGGTTGATGCTTGTACAAATGAGGAAGGACAATTGGAAGCGATAAGAGAACAAAAAAGCGCTGAAGGCAAAATGATTCCTTTAAGCTCCCACGCTTCAACCACAGATCGAGCTCAGAGTCACCATGTCATGCCAACTGCGAGAATAGAATCAGAGATAGATTTGTCTTCTGGGTATGCAACAATAAATGTTGGGTTTTCTCGCAAAATATCACATATTCGCAGTTCGAATCCCATAAGAAGCATGTTTGATGTGCATGGTTGAGACGTAGCGGATGTAACAATTGCACGCTTCTTCTATACAAATGGCATTTCATTCAATGTCGCTTGATCACCTTATTATGAGGAGATGGTTCGTGCTATCAACAATGGGCCAACGGGGTATAAACCACTCGGGTATGAGAAGCTTCAAACATCTCTTATCGACAAAGAGAAAACAAGGATAGAGCACCTAACTACGTTACCTAACTACGTTAGTCAAAAAGGTGTGGTCTACAGAGGGATGCAACATTGTGATGGATGGTTGGTTGATACAAGAAACAAGCCTCTTCTTAACATTATGGTAACTTGCTCCAAAGGCCCGTATTTTTTGAAGGCTATTGACTGTTTTGGACAAGAAAAAAATGTAGACTTCCTTCAGAAGCAGTTATGTGATGCAATTGATGAGGTGGGGGCATTGCATGTTGTCCAAGTTATTGCAGACGCTACCCCAATTTGTAAAGCAACTGACTTATTGGTGCAAACAAAATACAAACATATATTTGGACACCATGTTGAATGCACGCATTGAATAATGCACCCAAATATATTGGCAGGTTTCAGTGGGTTTCTGAGCTTATCGAGAAGGGTAGAAAAATACAAATCTTCTTATGCAATCATCACCACACATAGGCTATTTATAGAAGATTTGCCAATGTGGAACTTCTCAAAACTGCAGATACACGTTTTGCTTCATTTTTCATATTACTTGAGCTTCTTTATGTTGTCAAAGGGGCTTTGTGTTCCATTGTGGTTAATGATGCATGGGCAAGTTGGAAACAATCTACATCAGAGATTGCAATTGAAGTGAGGAAAATGGTCCTTGATGACCAATTTTGGACGGATGTGAAATTTGTCTTTGACTTTATTCAACCCATTGGCGAGGTCATCTGTTTTGTTGATTCAGACAAGCAATGTTTAGGGAAGGTTTATGAAGAAATTGATTTTGTGTAAATAAATAAAAAATATCACAGACTTAAAGGATCCCTTTTTATATCCTTTGATTGAGAAACAAATACATGAAAAATGGAACAAGCTTAACACACCTTTACATTGTGTTGCTTATGCTTTGAATCCAAAGTGGTATGATACAGAGGTCACCAAGAAGAGGGCTCCATATGAAGATAGAGCAGTAATGAAAGAATTTTGGGTTGCAGTAAAAAAGGTTTATGGTCGAAGAGAGGTTTCTTGTATTAGGACTCAGTGGAACATGTTTTCACATGGTTGTGGACAGTTTTCTACAGTGGAGGCTATTTATGATATGCGAGTGAAGGACTCAATAGAGTGGTGGTGGAACCACGGCAGTGAAAGCCCCAAATTGCAATCATTTGCAATACGGTTATTCTCACAAGTAGCTAGTTCATCATCTTGTGAGAGGAATTGGAGTACTTATGGTTTCATTCATTTATTGAAGAGGAACCGACTAAGGTCGAGGAAGGTAGAGAATTTAGTGTACATTCATAGCACACTTCGTCTTCTTTCTCATGTAGACCCAAGGTACAAGGAAGGTCTTTCAACAAAATGGGACCACATTCCACCTGATGGAGCAACAGAGATATCCTTGGAGGATGATGTGCTTGAGGCAGATGGCCTCAATGATTTGCCCCCTGTTATATTGCTTGCAGATGAGCCAAAGCTTGAGAGTGATGCCTATCTAGACAACATCTTGGCAGAGGACCTAGAGGATGTAATCGATGTGACAGTTCATCCTATTGTATCGGATCAGATATGATCCAAGTTCATATGTGTTTTTTGATTTTTTGCATGCCTATTGTTGGCATTTCATTGTAGATGATGACCCTTAAGCTTAATAGTTAAAACTTAATATGATGATCATGAAATATTCTCACACTTATTGCTAGCATTGGCATTGCAATAGTATAAATTTCTTAGAACTTTTCATAATAGATATTATATAAAAAATTTATAAATAATCAATATACGTTGTCTCCTCGTACCCCTGTCTCTTGTTTTTCAAAAAATGGTGTAGTTGTAGCTGTACTCGTCTCCTAGCAACTATGCCTTATACATATATCATAAAATCCAAGTTTAATGACAAATGCGCAACAACAAGGTACTTACTATCAGCGCTAGACAATATAGCTTATTGCTGGGTTTTGAGGGCTGATTTTTAGTGTAGTGACTACTATAGATGAAGGTACGGCAGAAGCAAGGAACTTTAAAGAAAGTTGCATTGATATCAAAGCTGATGGCAACTGGTAGCAAGGTAACCTAGTTGGTTGGGAACTGGGAAGTGAAATGACAGCCTCAAATTGGCATATCGCAGTCACCAAAGACTACAACAGTTTCTAACAATCACAAACTCCAATAAATACCTCTGCCCTGAGTGGTACGATATTAATACAACAACGAATGCAATTGCAAGATGCAACGCAATAGTGGAGAGGAAACAATAGACGAAACCCTCACACAAAATTGGAAATTGATAACCACCTTCAACTCAAATGAAATTTGAAAATAACTTGACTTATTTGCACAATTGTGATCTCTAGATGGAATCACCCCAATGGGTAAGATGGTTTCTTTCCTATATACCTGTACACCGAAGGGTTTTCGTCCTTCGATGGAAAAATTGAACACAAGCTTCAACTTGGAAACATGATTTTGATTTTAAAGATGAATAATAAATAAATCAGTTTTGAGCCCAACTCCTCTTTTTATAATTTCACTTTCCATTCCAAAAACCCTAAAAGTGTTTTAAAACACTTTTAATAAAATAATACGTTTTGGAAATATTACTTTTTGGCCCATTTTATAAATATTACCTTTTTGGCCCTGTTAATAAATATTACTTTTAGCCCTCTTTATAATAATAATGTCATTTTTCCATGTTATAAAATAAAGTGACTTTGGACAACTTAAAATATTATTATTAAATTATTTCTATAATTAAATATTTCAAAAATGGGACATGACAGTCCGCCCTTCTCAAAATTACTTGCTCTCAAGCAATTGCAGATTCAACACTCCAACTTGGCTGCACATCTCTTCAATGCCAGCATCCCAAATTATCTTTGGGATTTTGCTAGTCCCTCAGCCCAATTTCTTTGACTGGAGGACTTCAATTTCTTCTTGTGATGCAACATCCTCGAATGGCTTTGTTTGCTGGTTGGCATCCTTTTCTTTACCAAACCTCATTAGGATTTTGTTTGCATGTTCTGCACCTTCTTTAACTTCTTTAGTTAATTGTTTTTGTTCCTCCAAAGATTCATATAATGAATCTTTTTCTGCCTCAAGATTATTGAATTTGGACTTTGCAATCTTTAACTCTTTAAACAAAGACATTATGCAGCTTCTCATCTCCACCATAGATTTTGCAGCTTCCTCAAAATCTCTTTGAAGCATCCTTTTAACTTCCTTTTCTTCTGATAAATTTCTCTCAGATGCCTCTAACTTGCTGCCTAAAGCTGCTACAACTTGTTTTTGTTCATTTAAAGCTGCAAAGGTAGTTTCAGCTGTCTTGCAAAATTTAGATAGTTCTTCCTCAATATTCTCACGACAGTCTGTGCTGTCTTTTAATTTCTTATTCAAAAATAATATTTCATTCCTTGATATATCTAATGCTTTCTTAACTGAATCTACTTCACCGGACAATTTATTCAAGGTTTGTTCTTCTTCATGCACCCTTTTCTCCATAGCATTGAGTATTGCATCTCTATCATTTTGTAATCTTGCAATTTCTGACTCAAGCTGTGCTTTTGCTTGTTGTGAAGAAACCATGTCACTAGACAAAATGGCAACCTGGCTTCTTGAAACTTCTAAACTTTCAACAGACCTCTGCAATTCACCACTCAGGTGCTTCAAATTTGCCTTTTTTCCTTCCAACATAACTCCCAAAGTGGAATTTGTTCCCTGTAATCCAGCAGCAATATCTTTATTTCTCCTGGCTTCTTCGTATGCAATTTTCAGTTTTTCTTTTAGCTGGTTGACCTCTTCTTGCTTCGCAAAAATGGCTTGCCTTGAAGGAGCCAAATCTTTATCAAATTTAAGCTTTGTTTGATTGAGTTCTTTGTGCATCATGACCAGTTTCTCTTTAATACCCTTTTTTCTACTAATGCCAAACCAAGTCTCTCATTCAATTCCTTAATGGACAAATCTTTCTAAAGCAATTCATTTTTAGCATTGTCAAGCTCCTGCTGGAGTTGTTTGATTTGAGCCTCTGCATGTGAGAGTGATTTTCTTGTCTGCTTGGCCTTGAAAGAAATTTCTATGGTATTCTTTTCTCTTTCCTTAAGAGAAAATCTCAGGCTGTCGATCTCCTTTTCTTTTCCCGGAACATTTGAATTTGCTAACTTCACCTTGTGTTCCAATTCATTGAGCTTGCTCTTGTTTCCTTCCAATTCTCTTCTTAATGTCATGTTATCCTTTTGCAATTGCATAATTTCTGACTGAAACATTTTTACCTGTGCTTCCAGCTCTTGCACCATTTTACTCTCTCTCAAGCTGCTTTTGTAAACCTGTTGCCATGCCTTTTGTAGAGATCAACCCCTTTGATAGGGCAACTTGGTCTTCTTGTGCTTTTTTTGCCCATTTCTGGCTTTTGTCTTGTTCTGACCGTATTCTACCCTTCAGATCCTCTCTTAGAGAAATCATACCTACTTTTTCTTTTAACTGAACTGCTGTAGCTTCAATTGTTGACTTGGCAGCCACCCTATCCTTCTGCTCTAACATGTATAAGGCACCAACTACTCTAGACCCAATTATTCCAATTTCATTGAAAAGTCCAAAAAGTACACTTCCTTGGGACTTATTCTCATCCGTAAACTCTGCTGTTGCATTTTGCTGTCGAGGTGGAGAAGTTGCTGCATCTGCAATTTCTGACTTCTGACTTTTAGATGTCTCCGGCATAGTCACAAGGTTTGGAAATCCGAATGCGTTCGGAAGGGCCAAAAAATGCAGAATCCAGACTTCTTGAAAAAGTTTAAAAAAAATCTAGAAAAATCTAGTTCGATATATATATGCAAAATATTTCAATCTACTAAAGAATGAACATTAATTTAACACTTGCAAAATTAAGAAATGCATAAGAGTTTCAAATTTGTATTACATTAAAAGATAGCAAAATATCCATAGTCTATAGTTTAGAGCCTAAGCTCAAAATTGATATAAAACTTAAAAAATTTCAAACATTTGCAGCATCAAACCCTGCTTCAAATCAAAACTAGCATTAGCACCATCAACAAATCCGCTATCAACACTATCAATATTCTCCTTAGTTCCTTCAAAGGATGGATCTCCAAGAAGAAGATTGTCATTTTCTTTTGCAAGATTGTGCTCAAGTAATCTTAAATTGTTGTGGACAAACACAAGATCTGAGAGCCTTTTGACTCCTAGTCAGTTTATCTTATTAGTATGGATCAAATCATGCATGCTCCAATTTATTTCGGATGCAGAAGCATTGGCACACTGGGTGTGGACACACACGACAAGCTTTTGTAACTCGGGAGTAGAAGAACCATATGTCTGCCACCATAAATGGGGATCCATATTACCAATGTCTTCTTGTGCTTCCTTGAGAGAAAACATGCCTTCTTGGTTCTTGAATGCAGTCAGTTGTCTTTTCACCTTAGGTTTTTCATTTTTATTTTGAACCAACCTGTCTATTGTTGCCAATAAACCATTCTTCACCTCCTCATTTGAATCATGATCCACCTCTATGAACTTAGGATTTAAATAGCCACCTGCAACATGTATAGGTCGATGTAACATGTTCCATCGGATGCCCACAATGTCCCAAATGCGTTAGACTTTATCACTCTCATCTACTAGTGGTTTTTTAATTTATTTTTTTGTTTGCTCCATGCCTTCATACACAAAACTAATACAAGGTTTCATACTATCAGCAGATTTCAACAACTGGGCAAGTGGCTCAAAGACCTTAAGGGTCTTCTCGGCACCCTCCCAAAAAGAACTACCCAAGATAATTCTCTCAATGTCCTTTGCAACGTTTTTCTTAAAAGCTTAGATTGTACCCATTCTTCACTAGTCACAACTTTTCTCAATGCTGTCCTCTCCTCCACTTCCCTTTGCAAAGTGATAAATTAGATGCAAATCTTGTTTCAGCTGAAGAAAGAAGTTCACGCATTGCATATGAGCGATACAAACTCAAGGTCAAGTGGTGATTAAGTATAAACTTGGAAATTTGTTTCCCTTCTCTGACAACACTATTCACCCATTCTAACTTGGCAAGATCTTCAAGCAAAAAATCCAAAACATGAGTTGCACATGGAGTTCAAAACAAATGAGGAAACCTGTCCATAAGAAGCTCCTTTGTTGCTTTACAATTCGCTGCATTATCTGTAATAACTTGCACAACATATTCTTCTCCAATGTCCAGAATAGTGGCTTCAATGCATTTGAAAATGAACTCTGTAGTCTTCACATCATTGCTTGTATCAATTGATTTGATAAACATAGACCCTTTAGAGCATTGAGTCAATATATTGAGGGGCCTTTGCTTTGTGTCAGACCACCCGTCACTTATTATAGTGCACCCTGATTTTTTTCAGTGCTTTTTCATTTTATCTAGTTCACTAGAGATTGATTTCACCTCCTCTTCCAGCTGAATAGTTCTTAGGCTTTCGAAAGATGGCATTGTGTACCATTTCTCGAAATTGGTGATCCCCTCTACCATTGCTTTCGTATGTGAATTTCGAACAACATTGAAGGGGATGGCATTTGCAGAAAAAAATTGGTCCACCAATCTATGTACTTCATGTTTTTCCTGCGTCTTCTACATGGATTTCAAAGAACGCTAGGAGTGAGACATTTGATGTTCACTTTTGTTGGCTTCCATAGACATTGGGGAATGCATTGAGTTAAAAAAATGAGCCAAACTGTGTTAGATTGCATTGAATTTTAGCCCTTTTTGAAGATTCAACAACTGATGCAACTGACTTCAATTCATATTTGCTTCGATGTTGATTGAGAAATGGTGCATATATGGGGTTTTCCGCCGTTATTAGGCAAATCTTTACATCTGGGCCTTCAAGATAATGGTTTTGAACTCTTGTTATAGTCCCTGTGATATTTGAGTCGCAAAAAATGCATTTTATATTTCTAGGATTCGCATCTCGTTGAATAATGTATTTCTTCTTAAGCAGAGTACTTGCTACGATGATAGGTTGGCCTTCACTGCTCTGTAAAAGTTTTATAAACATCTTTTAATACACATTTAAATTTTTTTGTAAAAATATATTTTTTAATTTAACTAAATGACATATATACAATAATATTATAAAACTATAATTATTTGCATAAATATATAATAAAATTTAAATTTAAAAAATATTAAAAAATAAAAATATTTAAAATAAACATTATAAAATATAGATTATAATTTAAACATAAATACAATTATATTTTATATTATAAATTATAACTATAAAATAAAATAAAATCTAATAAAAAAATTGAATTATTAATAGATTTTATTTAATATAATAATAATAATTTCTAACATAAATATAATGTATATATTTAAATTATAATTTATATTTTATAATAGTTATTCTGATTTTTTATATTTTTTAAAAATTTAAAGTTTTATTATATTAAGTTTTAATTTTATTTATATTATAAAATATAATTATATAAATGTATAAAATATAATTATATAAATATATAAAATAGAAATAATGGTTCTTAAAAAAATAAAAATAAAAATAATTTTTTTGAATAAAAAATATATTATAATTTAAATATATATTTTATATTAAAATTATTTTTTAAAATAAAATGATAATGATAAAAAAATATTTTTCAATTTGTTTAATAAAATAATTTAAATATAAAATAAATATTTAATTTTTTTAGTTTATTTAATAAAATGATAATAGTAAAAATTATTTTAAGTTTATTTAATAAAATAATTTAAATATAAAATAAATATTTAAATTTTAATATAATTTTTGTTTTGTTTTTAAAACTATTGTTAAAAATATTATATAATATAAATAAAACTTAAAAAAAAAGCAAAAAGAACAAACTAAACCATTTAAAATTTTAAACTAAATGAAGGCACTTACCTAGCTACCTCATGCTTGCGTTTTGTTGGTCGCGGCCGAGCTGGTTTGCCTTCACTGAGCTGAGCGAGCTGTCTACCTTCCCTGAGTCCTTGGTGTCCACAACTTTGCCCAGTCCTCCTGGTGTCTGCAACTTCGCCCAATCCTCCTGGTGTTTACCTCCTACGTTCGCCCAAGTTGTTCTGCTCTCAGCTGACAGCAAAGAAGAAACTATTTATGCTCCTATTCTTCTCTTACTCCCCGTCTTCTCTTATCTCCTCGCCGTTCTTCGCTGTAGGAAGAAGAATATTGCTCGCTGTCGTTGTGTCGTTCTTCACTCGATTGTGATTAGCTTCTACGAACTAACCGCATTTTATAACATTTTTTAGGGTTTGTGGTGTTGCTTTTTAGGGTTTGCGTGAAGCAATAGCTTTTTTTATTTTTTTTAGGGTTTTTAACTTTATTTTTTTACACTGAAAAAACACCCGAACCAAATTGGATTAATCTGGGACGTCAAAAAAATCCTGATCCTTTTGGATTTGGTCGAGATCTGGGCGAACCTTGTGACGATGGTCTCTGGGAAGTCCATATCGTTTCAGTCTAGATTCTGAATTGTCGCATTGCTGTTTGCCTTGAGAGCACTATCGATTGTGAGGTGACATGCCTTGGTTCCTTGCATTTGACCCATGTGCTTCAACCACCGAATCCTATTATCATTCATAATATTTTCTTTATGCTCATCTAAGGTCAATTTGGATTTTTTTCTTATCCATTTGTATGGGATAATGAAATTATTAGCAATAATGATATTGAAATTAGAAACTCTACCCTATATAGATTTCAAAATACCACCTGGATTCCACACCATTATGCACAAACAATTTTAAGCCAAAGGATCTATCTTCACTCTTTTACCCTTCTTAGAATGATGACAAAACTGAAGTAGATTTGTGCTATCATTCCCATAGCTTGAGCTGAAATTGTAAGTGCTTACCCTCTTTGGTTGAAGGAGCTTTTGAGAGATTTATTTCAGCTTGTCTGAAACATTTTTTTTATTGCATGCCTATCAATATGATTATTTAGAAATTCAGTCTTATATGGTAGTGGCTCACTCTTCGGAAGATTCTTTTCAATTATGGACATTTTACATTCAATGTGTAATGTCTGATTCTTCTTGACTTCATTAATACAAACATTTTGTTTATCAGAAGTCATGCATTTTTCTATTGAGGACTCTTCACCTTCAACTTCTAGGGTGGATTCTTTTTGTTCTCGATCACTGGTTTGTTCACTTTCTTGTGGCTTTGGTCTTGGCTTTTCTACTTCCTTCAGGGATGCATTCTTGGGTTCTTGCTTGTTGATCTCCTTTTTAGCAATATTTTGAGGTTTTGGTTCTGGGTGCTTTTCTTCCTTCTATAATTTTCTACTTCTACTTTCTTCAAGCATTTTAAAAAAATCTTCAAAGGTAAAGTCAAACTTTTCATCATATGTGGGAAGCTTGCTCACACGATTTTGAGTGATCCTTCTTCCTCTTCTTCTTGGCTTATGCCTCCTTATCAAGTCACATAAATCTCATAAGGTCAGTGCAGCTTGAACTTTCAAGTTTAGATTATAATATTTCATAGTAGGCTTTATAATCAATTTTGAGTTATTGCTGCCATTCTTCTTCTTTTGACTCTTTTCTGTTCAACTGTAATTTAATTGACGCCACTAGATCTGGCAGGGTATTATGATACTCTTCCAAATGCTGGTCCATTCTATCTGTTACTCTATAGGTTGGCAGAATCAATACTCTGATACTACTGTAATGCCCCTTTTTAGACAAAAAACAACAATTTCAGATTTTTTTGTAAATCCTTTCTGGGAAATTTTTGAATTCTTATTTTTATATTCACATGCAAATACTAGATTAGCACATGCAACACTTAATACTGAAACCCAAATTGTAATTTTTATTTCATTGAAATAAGTGCATACTAAATATTGGTGTTGGTACAACTGATCAACTACAACATGTACAACAATAAACCCTTATACATAGATCATAAAATTTAAGTTTAATGACAAATACCCAACAACAAGGTACTTTCTATTAGTGCTGAACAATATAGCTTATGACTATGTTTTGAAAGCTGATTTTAAGTGTTGTGACTACTGTAGATGAAGGTCTGACAGCAACATGAAACTCTAAAGAACGCTGTGTTGATATCAAAGCTGATGACAACTGGCAACAAGGTAACCTAGTTGGTTGGGAGGTGAAACAATAGCCTCAAATTGACATATAGCAGTCACCAAAGACTATGACAGTCTCTAATAGCCACAAACTCCAATAAATACCTCTACCCTGAGTGGTACGACAGTCTATACAGTAGCCAATGCAATTGCAAGGTGCGACGTAGTAGTGGAGAGGAAACAATAGATGAAACCCTCACACAAAATTGAACATTGATAACAACCTTTAGCTTAACTGAATTTTGGAAATAACTTACCTGCACAATTGTAATCCTTGGATGGAATCACCCCAATGGGTAAGAGGGTTTTCGTTCTCTACACCTGTACACTAGAGGGTTTTCATCCTCTGATGGAAAAGTTGAACACAAAAGCTCCAACTTGGAAATAGGGTTTTGATTTTAAAGATGAATTATGAATAAATCACTTTCGAGTCCAACTCTTCTCTTTATAATTTCACTTTTCATTCCAAAAACCCTAAAAACGTTTTAAAACCCTTTTAATAAAATATTACTTTTTGGCCCATTTAATAAATATTACTTTTGGCCTCCACTATAATAATAATACATAAGTGTCATTTTTTCATGTTATAAAATAAAGTGATTTCAGACAACTATAAATATTATTATTAAATTATTTTCATAATTAAATATTTTGAAAAGGGGACATGACACCTTGTTAGGTCTAGCTCTAGTTGAAGCTCTAGTACATCTAGGGACGTCTTCCTCTTCCCTTCCTTTTTATTCTTGAGTTAGAGCTCTAGTACTTCTATGGACATTCCTCTTCCCCTCCCCATTCTTCTTGATTTGGTTTTGTATGTTGGTTGTCGGAAGGGACTTTGACTTATCTTAAAAGTGGAGATAATGTAGACCATTGTAAAAAGTAAATGTATTTTTATAGCCGACCTTGTCATGATTACTTTCTTGTCGGCTTTAGGTTGTGTTATAACGAACTCACTTTAGTTATGTTTGGTTATTAACGGTCATGTTGTAATGAACTCACTTTAGTTATGTTTGGTTGTGTTTAACCAAAAATCATTGAGCTTTTAACATCGAAATAGAATGTTACATGTTGGGGTGAGGGCACAATGTAACAGGGCCTCCCTATACCAAACAATTGTACTGAGAACTACCTTATGATATAAAGCTGTTATTACTCATGTTCTTCTATGCTATGTTGTGGCATGTATTTACCATTCTGCAATTGATCTTCCTTTGGTAGTTTAGTTTTTATAACAAACACGTGAAATACGAATTTCCAATGCTGATATAAATTCTCCTAAATTTATTGAACTACCATTGTCAAATTTTCTTGGGCCATTCCTCAACCTACTCCCAACGTTAGGGTCTGGCAACGAAGCTGCATGCCCAGTGCCAAACATTGTATGATCAGTGCCAAATCTTCTTTGCCAATGCCAAACAGCTTGAATAACCTATGGCAATAACACAACAAAAAAATATGCTAGCCAATCCAAACATCTGATAACATGCAATAGAGTTAAAACATTAATATTTCTAAAATAAACATAGTTATTTCAATGGTTCATCCAAATCTAACTCTTTAACATATTCAGATTTTTGTTGGCAAGGCATCGATATTCTTCTCAGCAGTCACAATGAGCTTAGTGATCCAATTTCAAACTTATACAAAAGAGGGGGAAGCTCCGAGAAAACAACCTAATTAAATAGCTCTGCCATAGGGAAGGCAAGTGAGTCCACACCATATTTGAGGATCTCAACTTGGATCTCCTCACAATCTGACTCTCTTGGTAGAACGATTGATTGCAAACCATCATTTTTTTGACGAGCATGCATGGAGACCTATATATATATATATATATACAAAATACAAAAGTGCACTCATTTTCGAAGAGGCAATGCCTATACATTGATCAATGATGAATTATATATATATATATATATATATATATATATATATATTACATTGTGTTTTCATATTTGAGGATCTGAATTTGGATCTCCTCACAATCTGAGTCTCCTGGTAGAACGATTGATTGCAAACCATTATTTTTGTAATGAGCATGCATGGAGACATGTATATATATAATACAAAAATACAAAAGTGCATTCATTCTCGAAGCATCAATGCCTATACATCGATCGATGATGAATAATACATACATACATACATATGTATGTATGTATTATTCATCATCGATCGATGTATAGGCACAGCCCCTTAGAGAATGAGTGGACTTTTGCTTTGCCAGAGTTTTCTAATATACATATAGCTATATGTTTATCTGTTGTCCTTTGCAATATCTGCGTTTTTAATTTATTCATCCATGTGTTTGGGTTTGCAAACACAATCAGTCATTTAAATGAAGCGCTCATTAAATGAAGTTAGTATAAATAAAACAAAACTAATTGTAATAGGTACTTGGGATAAAGATATAACTATCACATTCGAGGGTGAGAAATTGGAAGATTTCTTACGAGTACTTGGGTCTTGAATTTGATTCAAGGTATAACTAGAATTCCTGTGTAGAGAAATGTATTACATGAGGTATGAAAGCTCTTTTTGGTATGTTAAACAAGTGCAGACGAATTCACTTGAGGAGTCAGAAATTGAGGAAGTTTCTTTCTGAAACCAATGGTACAGAGAGTAGTTTTATCTGGCTGTCCTGTTTGGGGTCAAAGAGTATCAAAAGAATATTGGAAGAAAGTTTAGATTGCTCAGAAATGTTTCGTGTTAAAAGAATTAGAAGCTAAAATACAAACCCTCTATTTGATGATGTTATCAGAAACATGTATGTTAACATTTGAAGAAGAGGCACTTTATCAATTCATAACATATTTAATCAAAATAAGGCACATGAATACAAGCAGATTACCACACCAAGCAATGCTTGCAACTCAAGAGAAGGGTTGGTACTCAGGATGAAATGGATTAGTAATTTGGGGAATTAAAGAGATTGATTTGCCTAAAGAACCATCCACTGTTTGAGACTTGAGACAAAGATAAGTAACTGAGAAGCTTTGACAGGAACCTGTTGAAAAAATGAGACCATACCACTGTGCGATTAATGCGAGGGTCACATGCAAGGAACAAAATTACCTTGAAATAGAAAATCTTTATCCAAAAACGGCATGTAATCACATTCAGAGTTGGTTTTCATAATTTCACTGTTGAAACAGGGATATGAAAAAAAATATAAACTGTTAAGAACACATATGTTTGTTTTCCAAACATGGAGAGGTTGAGGATGGGAGGTATGTGATGCTATGTTGTCCTATGTATGAGAAACTAAGGTAGAAGCACTCATTAAAGCATGCTGGCGAGAATAGTGTACAGAGTTTATTTTGTCATCTAAACACATGAGCAGCTTTATTAACGATGTCTTCTAACATCAAAGAATCTAGATGGATAAGTTTCATATGAAAGTATGTGACAGCGTGGAAGCAAATGGGAGCTAAGTTGCAAAACACTTGGTGTTAATTTGTTTTTCACATTTTTTCTTTTTTTATCCTATAGATCTATAATGTTCCCTTTTCTAAAAATAAAGTAATATTATTATTAAAATAAAAAGTATTTTTAAATACTTTAAATAAGAGTAATAATATGCTTTAATTTGTCAAAAGTGCTTTATTGTTCTAATTTTCACTTAAGTGGGGGACTTTGAGGTTCATGGGCATTCCAAGGCCTTAAGTGGAAGTTATAAAAGAATTGGCCCTTCAAATATTTGAAGTTTCCTTCCAAAAGGAATGCAACCCTTGGAGGGAAGAATATAAAAAGGAGATGATGTTTCATTGTGAGGGTAGACTATCTTTTTAAATAATTGAATTTCTGAGTTGAAGCACGCAAAAGCTTGACTTATTGATTTAAAGACAAAAACCTTCAAAATGGTTGGAATTGAGGACAAAAACCCTTAATATACAATTTGGACAATTTCGTGAGGGGGTTGTATTGAGCATATTTGGCATCTAAGGGTGTTTTGAACACCATTTTGTCTTCTACAGGGGCGACAATCAGGTTTGAGGACTTGGCGAGCTGGTTGGGAGCACAAGAGAGGGCAACAAGCTGCCTAAAGTTGCAGCGAACCATCTTGAGGATCAACAAACCCTTTCTAGGGTTGGGCAAAGGGCTTTCAAGGCCATTTCTTGGGTGTAGAACAGCCACCCACACTTTTGGTATTTTCGTGATAATTTCCAGCCATTGAACATTAGAAAAATCAGGGTTTTGAATGATTCTTGTTGGCTGCATTATTGGATAATTTTCTATAATTTTTGGAGCAATTGAATATTATTTTTTGTGTCATAATTGGGCACCTACAACAGTCTGCAATTAATTTCATATATCTAGGGTTTGAATAAATTCAGAAAGATTGCATATTTAAATAGGGTTTGTTGGAAAACCCCATGTTTCAGTTTTCATCCCTAAAGGGGACATTACAAGATCCTACCGGGTATCTTGTAATATATTGAAAAATATTTTATTGCATTTCATTTCAAATAGTGCTGCCTTAGAGAATGCAAGTGAATCCACACCATATTTGATCATCTCAGCTTGGAGCCCTCCACAATCTGACCCTTGCTGATAGAAGGATTGATTGGTAACCATTGTTTTTGCGTAGATCGTGCATAGAGACTGATCATATTATATTACGTTTTCATCATTGATTGTTGTATAGGTGTTGCTCCATTTAGAGTGATCACTCTTTGCCTTGCCAGAATTTTCTAACATTACATATAACTATTGTCCCTTGCAAAAGCTGCCTTTGTAATTTATCCATACACGTGTTTGGTTTTGCAAACACAGTCAGTCATTTGAAAGAAGGCCTGGGTGGACGGCCTTATTAAATAGCTGTGCCATAGGAAAGGCAAGTGAATCCACACCATATTTGAGTTTCTCAGCTTGGAGCCCCTCACAATTTGAGCCTTCTTGGTAGAATGATTGATTCCAAACCATTGTTTTTGTAAAGTGCATGCATGGAAAACTATATCATATTATATTTGCATTTTCATCATTGATCTATGTATAGGTGTTGCCCCTTTGAGAATGAGTGCACTTCTGCCTTGCTAGGATTTTCTAACATTACATATATCTATAAGTTGGACTATTGTACCCTGCAAAATCTGTTGTTATTTTTCCAAGCATGTGTTTGGGTTTGCAAACACATTCAGTAATTTGAATGAAGCCAGTCTAATATGTACTGGTGCTTCAAAAAAGATAAATGACAGGGGGTCCAGAACATTTGTTCTGTATGGGTTGTAATGGAGTGGACCAATACAATAACTATTGCGCTTAATGAAAAAATAGTAATGAGATAAATTGATGTCAAGACTTTGGAGAAGAGCAGAGCAGAGAATATGAATCTGGATCACTGAGCTTTATGTGACTTGAATCCACACCATATTTGAGGATCTCAGCTTGGATTTGCTCACAGTTTGAGCCTTTCTGGTAGGATGATTGATTGCAAACCATTGTTTTTGTAAAGAGCATTCATTGAAACTGATCACGTTATATTGCATTTTCATCATTGTTCAATGCATTGGCATTGTCCCTTTGGGAATGAGTGCACTTCTGCTTTGCCAGAATTTTCTAACAATACTTACAGCTATTTTTTGGCTACTGTCCACTGCAAAATCTGTGTTTGTAATTTATCCACCCGTGTTTGGGTTTGCAAACACAGTCGGTAATTTGAATGAAACCCAAAAACAGCCAGTAATTTGAATGAAATTCAAACACAGCCAGTAATTTGAATGAAACCCAAACACAGCCACTAATTTGAATGAAGCCAATCTAATGTATACTGGTGGTTCAAACAAGATCAATGATGGAGTCGAGATCAGTTTGTTTTTCTGTGCAGGTTGTAATGGATTGGACCACTATGATAACTATGGTTTTCAATGAGAGAATAGCAAATGTTAAGACTTTCGAGAAGAGCAGAGCAAAGAAGAACAACCTGGATCACTGAGCTTGATGTGACTTGTAAGTCATTAATTGTGAAGCTAATGTGATTGAAAGACGAGCTTGTAATGTTCAACAAATGTTGTTTCTATATCAGGCAATGCAGCAAGTCATTCTTGAGCAACATATATAGTTCTTGATATGCTTGATTGAATGCTTAGCCTTGCATGCCTTAATTAGTTCTTTAGAGTGTATGTCACCTGCTTTGAGCCAATGTGTGCAAGAGTGGATTTGAGCACCCTTTGCATCCCGGCTCTCTGCTTGCTCAATTTATGTTTAAATGAATCAACCCTAACCTGAAACTGCAAGTCAGTGTCATTGTTTTCAAGCTGAACCAAAGCTTTAGTATACTTTTCCACCACAACTTTCTCCGAAAAGATAACACATTTGAGCTGAGTAAAAACTATTACTAGAATGAATTCTTGGGATGTATGAATGTCTATATTGTGTGTGGTGATCTATGTTCTCGTCCTGTAGCATCATAGTTAGTCTAATGGCTGTTCTTTTATGTGAGTGGGACTTGAATAAAGCTTTAATCCTGTGTTTCTCATATGAATTTTTAAGGAATTCAAGCCCCTGCCACTAAATATTGCAAAATTTAAAATGGAGCTCAAATTTCCCATGTGTTTGTTGTGTTTTTTCCCTACAATGCGGAATTGTAAGAGGGCAGTGGATGTTTTGCTTTTGTGTGCCACCTATAAAGTAGATGTTCTTGTAGGTGCAAATCCTTGTCTTTTGGTTGACGACTGCAGCAAAAATTGATGATGTTGTGGCAACATTGAAAACATGCTTGGTCTTGCAACATTTGGCAATACATTTATGTTTACTATAGGGGCTTGTGCAGGACAGTCATTTACACATCCTCCCTTTCTGAAGCATTCATCTTGATCATTGAGTCTATAATTGTGACATTTTGGTATTGCTTTGGGACCAGTAGCTTCCCATTGCATTGACAATTTGGGATGAAAGCCTTGTCTTATTTTATGAGTTGGGATGGTTTCCTGACATGTGGAGGAGGTTCTCATCAGTTGCCATTGTGAAGGTTTCTCTTGTATCTTGGGTTGGGAACTTACTGTTGTCAACCTGGAGCTGCGCCCTGAATCGAAGACGTGCATGAAACGGCCAGTCTTCTATCCGGCTGAAACAATGGGATTTCTCATGAGGGTGGGTGCCTCAATGGTGAGAAGAACCTCTAGAGAAAGTTGGTTTCTGTATGATGTATCAATGAAGATCCCTACTCTACGTTGCGGACTGCCATGGAAAAGGGAGCATGAAACTTAAAGGGGAAATCCTACCTAAAAGGGGTGATACACCAAAAGTTTGATCCACTCAACTTGGAACCTTGAACACTGAACAATCAGGGGAAAAGGAAGACCTTAGACTTCAATCAATCACTTATGCATAAATATTTCATGGAGAGGTTCGATCCAATGACTAAAATCTGAGGGAAAACGATGGAGAGAGGTCTGATAAAAAACACTTTGCAGCGACCTAACATCCACTTACAGCTTCAACATAAGACAATAAAAAACACTTAACATAACCTGCATAAGGATAATCTAGCAATTAGGTATGAATCAGAATTTGGGAAGGGAGAGAAATCTACCACTTATGCAAATTGCTGAAGAAATATACACTATGCCAGCACTTGAAATCTGAAAGTACAGTCCTTATATTGATTGAAGAGGTTACACAACTCACCAATGGCAGAGTCTCGTCTAACCAAGAGAGATTGGATGATTTTTAAACAAGGCTGAAAGCCATTATATAGAGAATTACAAGAGGCCAAAGATTGGCATTGAAAATTTGAAGAGAAAGCTTAACTTAGGCTAACTCAACGCTGACTTGGCCTTTCAATAAACTATGTTTTCTTCTTGTCTTTGCATGAAGCTCTTTACGCTTGGAAAGTGAACTTGCCTTTGTTTTGAACCGCCCACCTCTCTTTGCATGGAAATTTATGCCAATGTTAATTTTGGAACTCTAAATGAGCTGTTTGATGCCGAGTTGGAGCGTTTGAAAGTTGAGTTAACCGTTGGGTAAGCTAAGTTGGACGAAGAGATCAGTTGAGTTGAATGAAGAGATCATTCTCCCTCGCATGGAAAGCTCCTAGTGGATACGACGTTTAACAATTAGTCAACTCTTAATCTCGAACAATCAACTCGACATTCGAAAATGGAACTTCGATTGGACTCTCGGATGCCTGGAGTTGACCCGGAGATAAGCGAGACTTCGATAACCAGTCAACTGAAGGTTTGACCGGTGTTCGAAAATAACCCTTGCTTGCATGTATTCTGTCTTATTCTGGTCTACCTGTTCATGTCTATTTTTGGCGGGGTTCTATATTCGGATGTGTTTTTATAATTATATCTGGTCTATATTTTCTCCATTGGGCTTTGCTTTCGGAATTCTAGCTTTTCTGTTGTTTCAACGGTTACTTTCCGCGGTCAGAATTTGACGGCTAGCAGGACGTCACCTTTTGGCTTTTATTCCTTCGGGATTCTTTGTTTGGCAA
The DNA here is from genome assembly GCA_037957365.1 of Torreya grandis. NCBI lineage: Eukaryota > Viridiplantae > Streptophyta > Pinopsida > Cupressales > Taxaceae > Torreya > Torreya grandis. The sequence continues at coordinate 1,900,757 of JARHVA010000687.1, read as the reverse complement.
TTTCCTTCGGACTGTTTGAAGGGCCTTGTCCGAATTCCTTCGGACTTTTTGTCTCGTCATTTTCCTGTGGACAAAATCTCCACAAGAATTATCTCGTTCTCTTCTTCTGGCCTTCGGAATTCTTTGTTTTCTTTGGGTTTATTTCCTTCGTCCTTGGCTGCATTTTCTTCGGGTCTTTTCTGCGGCCCTTTCTTTGAATTCCTTCGGACAAAAAGTCCGAAGGTTTTCTTCTGCTTTGCCTTTGCTTTTTTCAACTTCTCTGAAGCGTCCTTTATCCTTTGCCGTCGGCTTTTTGTCTTCGGTCTTCTTTCCTGCGTCTTCTGAATTCCTTTAGACTTTTTGTCCGAAGGATATCTTTGTGCCTTTTCTCCACGAAATGTGCCCTTCGGCTTTTTCACCGTGGTCCTGTCGCCGACCAAGTACCCTCCGCAAGGGCTAGTAGCTCTCCCTTTTTGCCCTTCGGGAAAATTGGAGGGCACCCGAGTTAGTTGCCAAGGTTCCGAATCTGCTCCCGTGCCTTCCCGAAGGGTAGGTGCCCTTCGGAAAAATTGAAAATGACCCTTCCGAAGGGTCTTGGGTGGACTTTTGGATTCTCCGAAGTATTCCTTTGGACAAAGGTCCGAAGGAATTACTTCCTTTTGCTTTATAGGCTCCCCTTTGTTATTTCCTTCGGACTTCTGTCCGAAGGACCTCTCCGAAGACATGTCTTTAGCCAAACCTTTTTGATGAACCATTCCCTTGAACCAAAATGGTTGAACCGAACACTTGAACCAATCGCTTGAACCGAACACTTGAACCAATCGCTTGAACCAAAATGGTTGAACCAATTGCTTGAACCAATCGCTTGAACCGAAAGATTGAACCAATTGCTTGAACCAAAAGATTGAACCAATCGCTTGAACTGAAAGATTGAACCAATCTATTGAACCAATTGCTTGAACCGAACACTTGAACCAAAAGATTGAACTAATTGCTTGAACTAAAATGGTTCAACAGTTCAATGGTTCAATATTTATAAGTTCAAAGTTTGAAGCTCTTGGAAAGATCATGTCATTGAACCCTGATGTTGAACCAATTTTTCCAACCTTAAGGAGAAGTGTCTTCAACTTTTGGTCTCTTTCCTTGTGAATTTCTTTGGAAAAAATGTCCGAAGAAGCTTTGTAAAAGCCTTGCATGCTTTGAACTGGTTCATCTTTCTGCCGAAAGACTTGTACAACCTGAATTTACGACTGATGGCTCAGAACAGCAAGGGAAGAAGGAGACCGATTTTGGTCCTGTAGGACCAAAAATGGTCAACATTTCCCTTTGGGGGAAAATTGTCAACACTTACATTATTTGTTATACTTGAAATTTGAGGTTTTCCCTCCCTAGTTGAAGATTTGATTATTCTTTAAGGCCCTTATTGAGTAAAGAAGAAAATAAAAAGCTGCATTTTTGGGTGTTTTCTTGTGTTATATTATGCTGGTGAGTAAAAAAGAAAAAAGATAGCTGGATTTTTGGGTGTTTTCTTGTGTGTTATTATGCTGGTGACTTCTAATCCCTCTATCTTCTCTCCATTTTTTTTGTTGGTTTAAATGATATTATAGGGGATTGTGCAAGAAGATTAGCAGTTTAGAGAAGTTTAATTTTGATCTAAAGTTCAATCATTTATAGGTCATGGCCAAACCATACCAGACACCCTTTGTAGAAGACACAAGGGGATTTCATTTTCCATGTACCTTTTATATTGTTAAAGTTTTGTAGCCTTGGGTTTCAACCTCCTGACCAAGTTTTAGGAGTAAACCTAACATTGCCAATCCGCCTATATGTATGCAATATCACTTAAAATCTAATTGGAGAAAATTTGATTATAAACCTTGATGACATTAATTCAAATATTAATTTGTTTGCGTTGCTGTGTAACTATGTGAAAAGTGACCGAGGATCTATTGTGCCTAGTTTGAATTGCATGCACAATAGTAAATATGTATATTTGAATTTTGGATGAGAAATTCCATGCAATTTTGATATGACAATGACACCATCCTTGCATTGGTTATGGTGTGTATGCTAGCAAGGTATTCTATAGTATCTTGGTTTGCAATTTCCACAAGACTGAATTTATTTCTGAAATATATAAGAGCTTCCAAAATGGAAATCAACTTTTGAACCTGATTGACATATAAGAATGATGCATGAAATGCAACGGTGCATTAAAGCAATGTTTCTTTCATCGCGTATGTGTATATATGAACAATAAGTTGGTATGATTCTGCACTCCATGGGAGTGCCCAGATGACTTTTTGGTCAGCAGAAATACCACCAGTAGCAGAAATGATAAATGAACAGTGTGGTTGATCCTCTTATATGCTTGTGGAATTACTTGATGAAGTAGATCATGATTGCTTCTTTCACCATTGGTATGGTTTGAATAGTACACAGTTTTAATGGTTGCGGACTACCTCTGGACATGTTTGTGATATGTTAAAGAAATGATAGCAATCATAGATATAGTGGTATGTTCCTTTATTATGTCGTTGATATGATTTATTTTTTATATAGTTCAAAATCTACCAATAAAAGAAACAAAAACAACAGTACAACCATCAGTTTTATGCTACTGAAAGTGCAAAAAAAAAGGAATTTCAAAAGATACATGCAGTTTAACAGCTTTCAAGACAATAAAGAGCAACTAATTATCAGCCTGCTAAATTTCGAGATGTATCCTTTCATCATGACTACTAGACTTAGCCCAGAATAAGTTCTGTAGTTTCTTAGATCTGGGATTGATGGTCCTTGAAACCCTTGCAGTCTTGTGCCAGATCTGTCCTGGTTTCTGCCATTGACTTTTGTCTTTTAACTGAAGTGGGATTGACTTTGGTATGAATTTGATGTAATAAGGGGATAATCAATGGCTGTATGTAACACCATTTGTATGCTTTGGAATGGAATATGCCTATGGGAATTGCAAAGCTTATCATTATATAATTATGATTCAATGTGAATACTGCATTGTAAATTTGGTATGAGAATGTACAATTAGCAAATACAGGCCTGATTGTTTTATATATTTACTTCTCAGCTGGACTGAGATGAAGAGAGCCTGGAAGTGTACAGTCTTGCTCAAAAGCAATTGATGAAACGAGAATTTGCCTTGGAACATGGTAGCATAATATTTGAAAACGGTGCACTAACCTTTCATGATTACCACTTCTTAGTTCAGACATGATTACCACTGCATAGTTCAGACATGTTTACCACTGCATAGGTCATATGCTTTCTTTCAATGTTGTGTATTAACCTGCACTGACATGATTGCTGCTGCAGAGTTCAGATATGTTTGAAAGGGTTGAGATGGGGTTTTGGGTCATTCTAGGAATGTTTTGCATACCGTACTGCCTGCATGTACATTGGTTGCATGCCATACTGCATTGAAAGAAAGGCAGTGCTTATTAAACATTGTACTCAGCTAGACTGAGCAAATAAAGAGCACAATGGAAGACTATCTTGGCCTTATTTGGTTGGAATAATGTATAAGACTTGAATGTGGCAGGCAGGGAAATGTGCAGATCTTTCTTAGCATAGCCATTGGCTTATACGCATGAAATGGACCTCCCCTGCTCATGGGTAGAGTTCAAACCTGGATTCAGAACTTGTCTGTGCTTCATATTGTACTCGCTTGTTAGATTGTTTGTAGATATTCTATTTTGAATGAATTCATAAAGCTATAGCCGAGGAGGTAATTTTAATGTTATTTGTCTAAACACATTAGAGAGCTAGTAGTTGGTTTGATTGCTGCACCTAAATTCTGTTGCATGCCATATATATAGCAAGGCTTTCTTCTAAGGATCGATGAATGGTACTACACTCTACTTTTGGTTATGACTAACGGCAACTCAATTTGCACTCATTTTATATTGTGCTTGGCAACCTTGACACTTATACTGAAATGTAATATAATCATAGCACAATTTTTTTTTATAATCGAGTCCATAGCATGAAGAGACACCGACTCTGCATTCATATTTAGTTCCTATCTAAAGAAAAAGTTATTTTCGCAAGTTCTTTCAAAATGCACCATTTGAAATTGCAATTTGATTGAAATCAAGCCTGAAATGATTGGCCATTACTAGCAGAGGTTTATATCAAGTAAAAAAGATCAATCAACTAGTTCAATCAAATATTCTAACTCTTAACAAATAGCGTGTTTGATAAGTGAAGCATTGTATTGCCTAGGATAAGTGGACTTTACAATGGCGGTGTCACTCTAGCTGTGGCCTAATTCTTTCCAATCAACAATTTTCAATGTTAGTTTATAACGATTTTTTTTAGAGTACAAATCATGAATGGTTATAAGAACTTGGTGTATTACTGGAATTGCTTGACAAGTCTTATTCCAATAATAGGTTCTATGCAATTGTTTTTACGATCATGTCAAGAATGAATAATTTATATGATAAACAAAATGTATGTATGCAAAGTAACTACATGGAGGAATGTTACTTTTTGGACTCAGCCAAATTCAAAAGCATGGACCTTTGCGAATCTATGTGCACATAAGACTTATTGAAGGAGATATGTTTAAATTTTTTATCTGATGCAATTTCCTTCAACTATGGTACATGCATTGAAGCATTTTTTTTTGGAGTAATGATGTTTGGGTTGGTGGTTCCAAATGGGAGGTCATTACCCCTTTCTCAAAGTGGCCTATCCAACCATGTCAATTATTGCATTAGGGAGGTGAAAGCTTCGAGATTGATGCAAGAATCTCATTCACATGGTCCAAGGTATAGTGGCCCACATCTTAACCTGACATTGGCTTAGACCCCCTTAGAGCATCAATAACTCCCTTTCCACCTTGGCATAGCTAAATGATCAATATTTATGTCTATATAGGCCTAGAGCAAGGGCTAACACTCTTGACAAAGGAATAGTTGAGGGACCCCTAGAGAAAATGTTTGGTAAATGGAAATGAGAATGCGCAGGTAAACATGCCTTAATTAAATGTTTGGGGCCCTTCACTAGATTCAAGATTAGATGAAACAAGATCATATAATGATGCAATACCCCCTTTTGAATTTTTAGATATTTAAATTTTTGATTGGGATTCATTGAATTACATAGAATGTCGACATCTTGGCCCGTATTTCAAAGTAAAAATATTACAATGCTAAGTAAATGTACATCTAAATCAATGAGTACTTTGGCTAAGCATCGACAACTAAGGGGGATCTATGTTGTCAAAGTCATCTAGGGCACGATCTAGACCCTATATGTTCGACTCTCTATGTTAGGTAATTACAGGGATTTGTACTTTGGTGGATGGATATAATCAACCATCATCTTCACCAATGGGCTACAATCCTTTTGATTGAGTTAGAATAGATTTTGGTATAATAAAATTACAAATATGAAAATATCAAATTTTGGCATTTTGGTTTTAGCTTAGCTACGTTGTTTAATTTTTTTAAGTTAGGCTTAGTATGAACAATGTGATTGGTGTTGTAGGATTCTCATGGTGGATTGTGGCGAAACGATAATGTGGGAAGGTTTGCTTCTTTGAAAAAACTAGTAGTAATGTAGATGGAATAGTTCTAGGGCTTTTAGGTTGTGTTCTTTGTGAAACTATGATGTTTAGCAATAATGGTCACTTTGTTTGGTGGTTATATTATTATGTTGTTTTATAACATGTGTAATTGTTCTCGTGTTGTAAGATGCTTAGCCTAGGGAAATAACCTTTTGAAATTTCATGGTAATTTGGGAATATGTCCATCAATCTAAAGTTCTGTGAAGCCTAAAACTCCACAAGGATATAAGTTAGCAATTATAAACAAAGGAAAAATAAAATTAAGTGAACTTGTGTCCTAGAAGCCCAATTTCATTATCCAAATAGTTTGAAGAAATTGCCTAAGATTAAATGTAGAGGGAATGAGTGTGGACTTGAGCACAAAAAGTTCCAACGATATTAATTGTTAAAATTTGTTCACTATTTTTTTCGTCTAAGAAAATATGCTCAATGAACAAAAAAATAGCTAAAAAAGAGAGGCTCTAATTGACTTCAACTTATGCTACAACAATGAAAATTTAACACAAAAGAAAGCATAACCAGTACATCAATGACAAATACATACAATGCACTAGATATACCATGGAGAAACCTAATGTGGAGAAATTTCATCAAAGAACAATGGTTGTGCCTTGTTATTACCCCAAATGTTCATCAAATATGATGCAAAGCAAAGAGGATTAGCTTTAAAATAAAGCTATGGACCATTGTGGCTTAATAAATGAAACTCCTACAACAATCAATATTTAATTTGTTGTTCGATAGAAATCTTGCCATAACATATAGATCGGGATCTAGATCTATGCTTCGCTAGATATCCAACCAAACATGATCTTATAGAACTTAATATGTTTTTGAACTTTGCTTGGAACTTGAAGATAACCCTAAACAAATGAAAAACATTGCATCTATCCCCCAAGGTGAAAACATAGTGTGTCGGGCTGGATTCCAATCACCCCAACGAGAACACAAACATATTAATTGGAATATAATCTTCCCATTGCATGAATTTGGGAGTCGTTCGATCATCTTGGATGGAACTACCTCTAGAAGAATATGTCAAAGCCCGATTTTCCATACTATTTCAGTTGGAAATTGAGATGGCAGATGCCACATTCTAATTGTAGTGAATTTGCCGGCCAACAAAATTGTCATGGTTCACTTTTTCAGAACATTTTCTAGTTTGCATACCTTTCAGAGGGCCTACCAATCAACCTAGTATAGTTGATTTTTTAATTAGAGGATTGGGTACATGAACAAGCTCAATTAGTTCCTCATCGTCAAGTGGATGTTTTTATAGGCATAATGATGTCTTTGTTGTTTTGATAAGTGTAGGAGCCCTATTTATTCAATAAACCATATTTTATTTACTTAACCCATCTTAGATTATATCTCCTTATTTATGGATGCTTTAGTCCTGTAAAAATAAAATTTTAAAATGAGAAGAAAACAAGTCCCTCACTTCCTTTTGTGCACCACTAAGCTTATTTTTAGTTGATCTTTAAGGCCAATTCCCTAATGCTTTTGCCCTCATCTATGTGTGTTGTTGATCTTCTTCCACTTGTGCATTCCTTCTCTTCATCCAACATGGATGGTTCAAAGAGGTGCAAGTTCCCCATATTCACAACCAAATACAATCTTATAGGGCTGGGTGAATCTAACTTGAATAGATTATCATTAGCTTTATCTACTATCATAAAGGACCCATACCTCAATGAATTCAACTTTGCTCGAGGCCCTGTGAACGTCTTTGCTCAAGTGGGGTCATACCATGTATGTGATATTTGAAACTGAAAAATTAGTTTATATAACTTCAAATAAATATAATAGTTATAAATTATCTTACAACTATTGGGTGGAAATGAATCATGCCCATAAAATCTATATTATGTACACACACCAAGAAAGTCTAACCAAAATATAAGATTTGAATTTGGGCACACATCTTGAGGACCATGTCCAAAAAATATATAATCATGTCTTCATGTAACACTTAAAAAATCAAACTATTGGGGCAATGAAGGTAACAAAAGAAGGATCATTTGTCTTTTCCCTCAAGCCACTCTCATTAGTGGGAGGAACTACATAATTAGGGTAAGGGATTCGTCATGTATGAGAATTATTACACTCCAAACTCTTAGGGGTATCTCGCGTGTCTTCATCATTATTATTATATGAGAGCCATGAGCCAGTGAAAAAGTTAGGGCCAATTCAGATTTTTTTGGTCTCTTGGAGGAGGATCCCATCTTCCAATCCCTTGAGGGAGAGTAGGACTCTAGTAATTGAGAATCTCTTCTTGCTTGTAGGCCTCCACTCGAAATGTGAACAACTCTACCTATCATAGCCTCAAACTTGGCCTAGAGTCCTTTGTCAAGAAATTAATAGAGTACCTTGCTAACATTGCAAACATAAGTTTGCCTAGCTATGGACCAAAGTATTATGGTATTTTACCTCTAGGTTCACCTTTTACATTTGTATCACCATTGCGTATTTGCAATCATGCAGAATTTTCTATTAACATCAAATTTGATTTCAAGTGAAACCCAACTAAACATATGTTAGCACCCTTGGCCAACCATATAGTAATATGTATTTTTTATATAATAATGGTGCAATGTTCTGAAAATGACATTGGACCCTTTTCGTGATATGGGACATGTACATAGACTAACGCACCACATTGATACATCTTTTGGGCAATGATTAGTCCTTGATGAACAAGTGCATTGGGATAAGGTAGTGTAATAGGTATACCTAAATGCCCTTGATGTACTAAGCTTGCCCCTATATATGAAGCCTTGAGATATATAAAATGTAAGTGATGGATATAATAGAGAAAATTTGTTGTGCACATTTGCTTTATGATTATTGACAAGTGACATGGTTGCTTAGTATTCTTTTATTGTTTTATGCTTGTTCTAATTTGGTGTAGGGTACTTATTTGTGTTTGCTCAATCTGAAGGGTATGATCAACCCATTGTGTGCCTCAAGTGAGTACCCTATAAGTGTTGATATCCTGATCAACACATGATAACCCTTATGTGTTGGTTAAGGTTATAATCACACAATGTAAAATTAAGCTAACATTTTTGTTCCATTGTCGGAACCCCAATGAGCTTTTCAGTAGTAACCTGTTTTTATGTGTTACATAGGATGAGATTTATGAGAGGATCGATATGAAAATATTGAAAGTTGATGCACAAGGAGGCCCCTGTTGGAGTAGAATTGGAAGGTGGTTTGGCTTGAGATTTGTTGACGCAGTGGATTGCACCCTGGACAGGAGGCTGAGCTCCTGCCTTCCACACGCAACAATGGAAACTCCCCTCTTGCTTGTGGGCAAGACAAAACTGGGGGGAGAGTCTCTAGATAAGGGCTAGCTCCCTTTGATGCATCTGAGTTATTCCAATAAGTGCTAACACACACACACACACATATATAATGGGGGGGGGATGAAAAGGGAGAAGGATTACAGGAAACAAAACCTAATCTAAGAGGGTGATGCACCAAATAATTTTGACCTACTCACACTCACACTCAGAACTATAAGAACACATACATACACTTTAATTGGTAAAAGGACTAGACTGCAAGAAGCTTAACAGGGAGGCTTTAATGGAACACACAGAAAAAGGGACTTACCATAAGCGCTGTAGGAAAAACACACTGCCTAATAACCTCCTTCTACCTCTGCGCTCCAAGTTCAGCTCTTCTTGTCACCTGTAGGAATGACGCCTTGTAGATACCAGATGCGTTGGTGTCAACCCTGTGAAAGCATTAGGAAGCAATGATTGAACACAAGACTAACACTTAGACACACTCAGAGATATCTAACCAGAATAGAGGTAAAAAATGTGTTTTTATTGATTCCAGGTGAAAATTGTTAGGGCATCGCCTTACAATGTGAAAGACGCCTTCTCAAAATGAGAAGTCTACAATATATAAAGGAAGAAAAGAGGCCTTTTGGCGCCCTTTTTACAAGTGACCCATGTGCGTTCCGATCATTGGGAAGAGGAAGCCGCTTAAAGATAATGCTGTGTTGGCTCATGTTTTGTTTTTAGGCATTTTAAGAGACATCAAACATCATATGTGAAATTATGGGCCACGTCGTTTGTCTGCAAACAAGACTGCTCCTTCAAGGTAATCACACGGCTTGTCTGCTCATCAATGCAAAGTGAAGAAAAATGGGTCGCGCCGTTCGCCGTTATCGCCTCTTGATGATCAATTTGCAGACACTGTGTCAACTGCTGGAGTAACTCCTTGAGTCGACACCTTCCTTTGCCACTTGGACTGCTTTGTCCGTTTCTGCACTTGGTTCTTTTGCCCCTTCGTGGCTTTTGTCTTTCTTATGGCTTTAAGCCTTCAAATTCCTTCGGATTCACGCTTAAGTCTGCGAAGATCAACAGCTACTTCATTGCCGCAAATTTGACGTCCTCAGGTCCGTCATCCTCTTTAGCAATTCGTTCGTGTCTTTCCTGCTTGCCGTGGCCGCTTTTCGTCGATCTCAACAAGTGACGCATGGCGTGTTCTGCTGTGAAACAAGCGAGGGCACGTGGTAGCATCCGCTTAACTTATAGAAGCTTTAGGCACCTTTTGAGAGTCCTGCGGAAGATGACACGTGGCAGCATCCGCTGAGTTTTAGAAATAATACAGAAACATTCGGGACTTATTCGGATTCACACAGACAATGACACTTGGCAGCTTCTGCTCTCTTTAGCAATTCGTCCGGGGCCCACCACAGTCTTTACTGAACGAAAGGGAGAGACCGCAGATGTTGACACTTGTCGGCTTCCGCCGAGCTTTACAAGGGACACGTGGCACGTTTCGCTTCTCTTAGAAAAACATGTCAAAACCTTCCGCAGTTGCCACTTGGCGCCCTCCGCGAAACTCTAAAGGAAGCTTGTTGGAAGGAGCTTTGAAACTCGGATGCAGACACTTGTCACACTCCATCGGGTTTTGCGAGGGATGCGTGGCATGTTTTGCTGCTTTTAGAGACAAATTATCAAGTGTCCCGATAGACGACACTTGGCAGCTTCCGCTCTCGGGCTTTTCTAGTTGGCGCTCAAGAATTTAAAGATCAAACGGCTATTTCCCTACTGAAAAGTTGACGTTCGCGGGCCCGTCACTATTTGAAAACCAACGACTATTCCATTTCCCTGAAATTGACGGCTTCAGAGACGTCACCGTCCTTGGCAATTCCTTCGATTCTTTTCTCTTGATCATTCCCAAAGGGAAAGTGTACCTTTGGCTTTGGATAAATGTCCCTTCATTTTGGCCGAGAGTCCCCCACAAGGGTACCTACCCTTCGGGGTCCTTCGGCTCCTTGGTCTTGAAAGCCTTCGAACAAAATGTCTGAAGGATTTCTTCATTCGCTTCTTGCTTATTTCCTCGGGTCTTTTCATTTGGCCATTTTTCTCGCGGATTTTCTCTCAGTGACTTTTCCCGCGAACAAAAAGTCTGCAAGAATTATTTTGACCACTTTGCTCGACCTTCGAAATTTCTTCAGGGTTTCCTCCCGCGGCCTTTCCTCTGAATTTCTTCAGGTTTTTTGTCCGAAGGAATTCCTTCGGATAAAAGTCCGAAAGAAATCAACTTATGCCTTGTCTTATTTTTGCGGGATTTCTTTTGAAGAATTTCTTCAGACAAAATGTCCAAAGGAATTCCTTCGGACATTTTGTCCGAAGAAATTATCTGTTCACTTCCCCGAAGGAAATTCCAACTTTCCTTGTTCAATTTGTAAGTGTTTACTGCCCTCCGCAAGGACACTTGGGTCCCTTCTCAAGGGCATTGGGATGATCTCCTTGAACCAAATGTTGAACCAACTCATTTGAATCGAGCCGTTGAACCAATTGAGCGAAACAAGCCGTTGAACTGAGCCATTGCATCACTTCTCTAACCTTAAGGGAAAGTGTCTTGAACCATTTTAGCTCTCTTTCCTTGTGAATCTCTTCGGACAAGAAACCGATGAAGCTTTGTAAAACGTTGCACTCTTTGCACTGGTTCTTCATCTGCGAAAAGACTTGCTTGCAGAGTCTGTAGAAATTTTTGCAGAGTCCGTAAAAAAACCCAGACTTGTGCAAAATCAAAAATTAAACTGGCTCAGAACAACAGGGAAAGAAGGGAACCGATTTTGGCTTGTTGGACCAAAATGGTCAACAAGATTTATGACTGACCATGAAAATTTAAGTCCAATTAATCAAAAGGAAAGATAATGTGTTTAAAAAATTGAATAAAAAGGACCATCCCAAGCTAAATCACATGAAATGTAATCGTGAATAATATGTGTGCGTGTATTTGTGAGGAAATAGCAGTTGTTTGTATATTTTCTCCAAAGATTCAAATAATATGAGATGTTACAATCCAATAACAAAGGAAAATATAATTTTGTATAATTAATGAAGTTGAAATTTGGTGACCAAAAATTAAAAAAAGGGAAATTGGTCACATAATGTTTAATGTAAATGCACTATTAATTCCACAGCTACCATTTTAGGACCAAGTGGGAAGGAGTTGTTAGAGAGCATTATATAATCTTGATATGTAATCCTAAGGTGGTTAAAGTAGTAAAAGTTAGATAAATATAAAAACTCCTAAAGTAATTTAAATATAAATTATAAGGTAGTTAAATTAAAATATGTAGATACATATAAATTATTAGTGTGAGATTTTCATATATAATTAAGATTGGTATGTTAATTGCTTATTATATTTATTATTAAATATAATTAAAAATATTATATGTATTAATTATAAAAATATATCTTGCGAAAAGGTTTATAATAGGTTGGATATTTTGTAATAGTATGAGTATTATATAAAGATATATAGAATCTTAATTATAAGGTAGTTAAATTAGAAACTATAATAAATTTAACAATAATATTTTGAGTTTTTGATTCATTATTAAGATTGTCAGGAGTAGTTTTAAAAATATATTATTTTATTAATATTAAAATTAGATATAGGGATATTGGTTAGAATAGATTGTACATATTTTATATGAGTGTAGATTATTAAATTATGTTACAAGTATACAAGTACTATTAATAAAGTCGAGTGATTAAGAGAAACCCACATCTTGCTAAAAAATATTTGGGATTTACGTACATTTTTTTATTTTTTTTTACAATTTATAATTAAGATTAGTATGTTAAAAACTTAGGAAATTTAGTAAAGGGTATATTTTAAAAGAGGATTAGAATAGTGTATGTTATAAAATTATGTTAAAACTACTACTAATAAAATTGAATAATTAAAATAAACTTGGATGTTGTTGTATGCATATAAATTTAATAAATATTAAAAGTTTTAAAATCATGTAAAATAATATGAATAGTGGCTAATTAGATACATAATTGGACATAGAGAGGCAACAAGCTCTTATCTTTTTAGAATGTTGTTGTAAGGGATTTTGAGTCATTTTTAATCATGTCCTCACAATCTGCCCTCTTGGCACTAAGACACAAATATCTAAACATGTGTGCCTACTAAATATAAACTTAGAAGAGACTAGTGTCATGACTATACAAACAAGCTCGGACACTATTAGGACTTTAGGACTGCTCTTGGTTAAGTTGTATGGGCCTGAGTAGGGCTTGTAAATTATGACAAATGCTTTTTGCTCTTCCTCTACTACTATCATCTTTTGTCATAATTGCACACTTCAAATCCTTTCCTCTATAACTAAAAAATATTGTAAATCTAAAATGGATGGGGATTTGGTTTGGGTGTGCATAGCTACAATTAGAATTGGCTCTTTTCCTATCTAATATTTTAGATCACTCAAAGAAAACATATAAATTACAATTCGATAAATGAAAATCACATAACAAAAATAGCTCCAAGAGTATTCACAATTTAATGCTTGATAATAATTGATAAATGATTCATGATAAAATGAACCTAGTAAATTTTATATTACTTGAATTCAAATTTTGACAAAATTGGTGTGCATGACTAGCATCTAATGACTAGAAATGATAAAGGCAAAAGATACATGCATGCCCATTTGATTTAAAAGGTGTGACATGAAGACATTTCAATATTGTATGGACGGTGCTAATAGGTGTTATGACTATACAAACGTTCACATCATGAAACATGTAAAAGATATGTAGATTTGCACAAGGATGCATGAAAGGGGCTTTGAGACATAGAAACTCACCATATGTTTCAATAACATTAAATTTGGACCAATTGCATGTTAGGTGACCCCTTATCCAACGGAAGCACAATTGATTACTTTCTTATAAGCAATTAAACACGGAATTATACCAGAATGATAAAGTAACTAGAAACTTGAGACAACAAAGAATTTGAGAGACAATACACACTCTTGTATTAGATATTAATAGAAGAGAATACAATAAGGAAGATGCCACTTCTTCCTCCACCTCAAAGGCTTGCCACACCTCAAGACCTTCTTCCCTCTCTCTCTTGCTCAACACAAAACCAACTCTACAACCTGAGTTGCTATCCCTCCTTGAATGCTTCAGCTGATCTCCTTGACCTTACACCTGTAGATCTCCTTGACCTTGCTTGCTTCAATGCTTTTACTTGCCTTCTTGATAATTACAATACATGCCTCATGGGTCTTTAAATAGAATCCCATGGTTACAAAAATAGAAATCTAACTACAATAATTAGACATGCAGTTCGTGACTATAATTAGTCATTTGACATGCAAACACTCGCTTCACTTAACTGACTGTTCGTCAACAACAGTTCTGGAACACACAAGCGACTGACGCCGGTCCCTACTTGCTTGGTGCTGCCGACGTCGACCGACTAGTTGCCGTCACCGGTTGCCTTCTGCACTGTATCTGACTAACGTCAGTCATGCTGCCAACGCCAATTCTTCTGGTTCTTTAGCATCCTCTTCTTCATGTCTGCAAATAGTTGAAGCTTTTAGCTCCACACCCTAACAATCTCCCACTTGGAGATAAACAACTGCTACTGTACCTATACCTGTACACCATCTATTTTGTTCTTTTGGCTCTGTATCCCTCTTCAAAGTCACTCTTGAAGACCAACCACCACGCAAACTTGTGATGCTAAACCTGTCACTTATGCCAAAAGAATTTTGTTGCTCCCAAATTCTTCATGACATACTTCTGAACCAACTCTACCCTTAGCTCAGAAAACTCCCTGTATATGAAACCCTGCAACAAGTAACACAATACAGTAACAGGATAATGTAGCTAATATTATCCAACCTGGTAAAGATAAAACACAATGGTCAAACCTCCATTGCTCTGCAGCCTAATCAAGACCATATACCATAGCCTTCTGTCTCATGTGTCCATCCACTCTCTTCTCTAATATAGAAATCCATCCCTCTATCTAGTGCTTCCTTCCAGCTGACAACTCTACCAAAAAATACCTGTTTGGTTCTTCTTTAAGGACTCACACTCCTCATCCATGCCAAGATCCCACTGTTTCTGGATTCTACCTGCATTGCTTCTTCCATCTTCCTAGTTCATGACTATTAGTAAGCAATATAAAGAAGGTGAAAAATGAATATGAGGTTCACTTACCATTTCTGACCTCCATATGGGTGTTTGAGACTCATTGACAGCTTGCTGTCCACCCAACATCCGTTCCAGTGACCGATTTCAGACATCTCCCAGTCTGCTCCCGACCGATGTCGATTCCCTGCACTGACCCTGACTGCCGACGTCATTTCCCTGGCCGGCGCTGGCGTCCCTCCTGCCGACGTCGGTCTTGATGACCAACGTTGGACTTCTCCTACCCGACCTACCGACCCTGCTGGTCTGCACATGATCGATGCCGGTATCTGTCTGACCGACGTCGGTCCCATGTGACCGACATCGGCGTCTGTGTGTTCCTGTAAGAGATGAAATTTTCATCCGCGAGCTCTTCTTGGATCAAACCTCTGTCCATACTGCCTTGCTCAGATTTATTCAGCCCTTGTGACTGATCTCTGTCCTTCATCTCCTCCATAAACACTAAGGCTTCTTTGTTCCTGTCAAAAGCATCAAATTTCCTTTTCCTGCAATGAACTCTATCAATGCTTTTTGAATCTAAACACATACCTTTCGAATCAAGAATGTCCATTCCCTTCCTATTCATGTGACCAAGCCTATTAAGCCACATCTTCGAATCTACACCAGAAGTAGAATCAGTAATACAAGTAGATAGATAAAGAGTATCTACTTTCTTACCTCTCGCTAAAACAAGTGCTCCCTTGGTAACCTTCCAAGAGTCCGCTGTGAGGGTTATTGTGCACCCCTCGTCACCCAACCTTCCTACAGAAATCAAACTCTGCTTCAGAATTGGAACATGCATGACCTCCTTCAACACCCATGTGTTGTCAATCTGCAATCTCAGCTGCACTTTCCCTTTGCCAACTATCTGACAAGGCGTACCATCCCCTAAATAAAGCACTCCAAAGTCTCCCTGTTCATACTCATGGAACAAATCTCTGTTTGGGGATGCATGAAAAGATGAACCAAAATCTAAAATCCATGATCCTACCTGACTATCCAAAGAAAGTATGAGAGCGTCCTGTACCACAATATTTGCATCCTTTGCTTCTTCAATACCTGCATGTTGATTCTCTTTATCTCTCAACCAACACTCCTTCTTCGTATGTCCTTTCTTTCCACAAAACTAGCAGGTAACACCTTTGGATTCGGATCTCCTTCCCGACCTTGATTTCTCTTGCTCAACCTTCTCCCTTTGCCTTCCCCTGCTTTCTGAACTTAGAGCATTCCTGATGATTCACCTGTGCTTCTCCTGCGTATTTCCTCATTCAAGATCACACTCACAACATCATCAACTTTTAAGATTTTAGAAGCAGATGCAGAATTACTTACTGCCATAACCAAACTGTCCCAACTTTCAGGCAAAGAACATAAAATCAAGAGAGCCTTTACCTCATCATCAAAAACAATATTGACTGAAGCTAATTGGTTTACCAAACCATGGAAATCACTGAGATGAGTATGTACCGATCCACCTTCCTACATTTGCAAAGTAAATAGCTGCTTCATAAGATATACCTTATTAGAAGCCGAGGGCTTTTCGTATAAATTCGCCAAGGACTTTATCAACTCTTTCGTTGTCTTGCACTGTGATAAGCTGGAAATCACAGACGATGCAAGGCTCAACCTTATGGAACCGAGAGCCTTCTGATCAAGAACACTCCATTCTTCATCCTTCATATCTGTGGGCTTGCATGCAACCCCACCCAATGGTAAGTACAGATCCTTCTGATACAGATAATCCTCAATCTGCATCCTTCAGTGTTGATAATTCTTGCCGTTAAACTTCTCCATTCGTAGCTTACTTTTTCCTGCCATTGCTGAACTCCCACTCAATCAAAAAACCCTGTGAATGACTTGTAATCAAAAAATTAACCTGCTTCCTACAAACCGTAGCTCTGATACCAACTGTTAGGTGACCCCTTATCCAACGGAAGCACAATTGATTACTTTCTTATAAGCAATTAAACACGGAATTATACCAGAATGATAAAGTAACTAGAAACTTGAGACAACAAAAAATTTGAGAGACAATACACACTCTTGTATTAGATATTAATAGAATAAAATACAATAAGGAAGATGCCACTTCTTCCTCCACCTCAAAGACTTGCCACACCTCAAGACCTTCTTCCCTCTCTCTCTTGCTCAACACAAAACCAACTCTACAACCTAAGTTGCTATCCCTCTTTGAATGCTTCAGCTGATCTCCTTGACCTTACACCTGTAGATCTCCTTGACCTTGCTTGCTTCAATGCTTTTACTTGCCTTCTTGATAATTACAATACATGCCTCATGGGTCTTTAAATAGAATCCCATGGTTACAAAAATAGAAATCTAACTACAATAATTAGACACGCAGCTCGTGACTATAATTAGTCATTTGACATGCAAACACTCGCTTCACTTAACTGACTGTTCGTCAACAGTAGTTCTGGAACACACAGGCGATCGACGCCGGTCCCTACTTGCCTGGTGCTACCGACGTCAGCCAACTAGCTGCCGTCGCCGATTGCCTTCTGCACTGTATTTGACTGACGTCGGTCATGCTGCCGATGCCGATTCTTCTGGTTCTTCAGCATCCTCTTCTTCGTGTCTGCAAATAGTTGAAGCTTTTAGCTCCACACCCTAACATTGCACATAGAGTAAACATAAATAATTGTTAAGGGGTGATGCAGAGGTCCTAATGATCTTGTATAATTTGGAAGCAAATACAAACAATATACCTTAACCTCTGTTGTAATCACCTAGCTCTAATCTTTTCTCTTGGTTGAAAAATATTTGTATCTCTCTTGCTTGTCTCTTTGTCTTCTTAGAGCACTTTTGCATTCTAGACATAATTATTCACTCAGTCACCTTCATTTCATAGTAGGGTTTGTCACTCACCCTTGCTTGCATTCACATACTAGTCTTTATACTATGTACTTAGTTAACTCATCTTTATTTGACTCAAGTACCTTACAACCTAGCTCCAAACTTATTCCTAGTTTCCTCTGAATCTATGAATATTATTTTCATCCACATCATGCTAAATAAGTCCTATTTGTCCTCCCATTCAATCTACAAACCTCTCAAACAACCCTTGTTACATACCCTACTTCTTGACCTCTGTCACATGCTCTCTAGTAGCCCTTTTTTAGGCTTATTCTCATAGTACAAACGTATACCATATCAACTTGGGAAACTAAAACCTTTTTAAGTCACCCTCTATCCTCTACCTTCCTTCCAAAAACTCTTATTCCCTAACTCTTCCATTAGACCACTTTTCTAGGCACTTCATTGTCTTTGTTTAGGTCTTTTAGGTCTCTTTTGACCTTGACTTACACACAGTCAGTCTAAACCATACTTATCCATATAGGATCAACTTGAAGCCCATAAAATATTTTATCCAACTTTATTATGCAATAAATCTCAAAGTTTAGACGTTTTTCATCGATGCCATCTCTTACACTCCACGGTTTTATGTGGAAACCCTAACACAATGTTCAACTTGACTGTGCAGGACTGAGAGGGTAAATATTGAGATTACAAAATATTAATGCACTTTCAACCTAATGTGAAGATTATTTAAGGTCTACCTAAATGTTATACTCCTTTACCAATCATTATAATCCATTATGATGCTTCTGTTTACTCTTCTCATTACTTTGTGTCTAATAATGTGATGACAATAAAACTGTGTCCACCCGAGAGGAGATAAAATGGTGTATTAGGTTTTATGAAGGGTTTTCAAACTCTGTGAAGATGTGATAAACCCTAAACGAACATCATATGCCTGCTTCAATCATCAAATACCTCTTTTGATAACTTTGTTTCATCATCTCTCATTGTTCATGGTTTGACAGTGTGAGGGTTAATAGAAACTACATGCCTAGATATTGTTTATGGAAACCTTTTGTATTCAAACAATATGAATCATGTTAAGAGCCTTAAGGACATTACAAGTGTGATATCCAAAATATATATAACCATTCAATCACTGTAGACTATTCCCTTGCATACAAACAAAACCAGTTTCCTATCCATAGAATGTAATCAACATAGTTATATTGATCTATAACTTCGAACATTCTCAAAAGACTTTGAAACTCAATTAACAAATGATTTTAATCACCATCAAAACTCATATTTCAGTTTACCAATTACACTAAGAGCTCAAGGAACTTGCTTACATTACACTTTTCATCATTGCTCATTCTTATAGTCAACTTTCATTGCACTTATACAAAAATACAAGGTTTGCAATGTTTAGTTTTCAAAAACATAGATGTTCATTATTTTCTTGGGGTTCATCAATTTACACACTTCAAATCCACCCCCACTAGTTTGACTCGAACAAAATCATTTCAATTTCTTTTATATCTTAAAATTGATCTAACTCTTAACTCCCTCATGGATGTTGGGAGAATGCTAACTAACCTCAATTCTAACATGATCATTACAATGACTAATTATGTGGTCCATGTATACATGAAAACCACCTTTGACCACTTCCTATAGCCTAACCAAGCAAATTGACAACGTTGAAACTCCATTAGACATGTATGAAGTCTCCAAACCTTGATATAAGACTTTGAAAATTCAAATCAAGACTTTGAAAATTCAAATCAAGAATTTGGTGGGAAAATGCCTTTTAAGCCACAATTCAAATCTTAAAGACCTCTATGATTCCTAATCAAGACCAATACATTTTAAATGACTTCTACTCACTAAAACAAGTCAAAATGGAGAAAAAATAAAGATGCCCCTGCATCAAGGGGTCATTTTGAATGTCTATATTTTGGCCAAATTTTAGGTGTATTCCTCGCCATAAGGTAGGTTTTGTAAGCACATACTTCAAAATAGAACATAGAAAAATTTACACACAAACACAAACACACACACACACACACACACACACACACACACACACACACGCACACACGCACACACGCACACACGCACACACACACACACACACACAAATCTGTATGTTTCGATATTGATCTATGCTAAGTCTTAGAACGTGTAAAACCAAAGTTACCTTTCCTACACAAACATGAGTAACTAGAAAAATTAAATGCTAATCATAAAATGAGATACCTTATTTGTCTATGGTATGTAGTAGAATTAATATGGTGATCTCGACAATGGCTTGGGACAACTAGATAAGAGTAATGTTTAATTTTTAGAAAGTTCCAATTTTTTGAAAATTTTTAACACATCCTAAATAACAATTTAGGAGTCCCTTAGAGTATTTTTTGGAGCTTAAAGATCCTCACCACTAAGCTTTAGTTGGGTAAATGTCTTCTTGGCGAGCAAAGCTTTCCAGAATGGTATTAAAATATAAAATTAGAGAATACCCATAAAAGTTGATCCCAAATAGGTCACCTAACCTTGCCATGTATTATTAGTAATTCTTCTTCTAATAGATCTCTTATTTTTAGGAGTTGTCTTATTTGTATGCCTATGCATATTGAAATGATATTATTAGTTTTTTGTAGCTTCTTGAATAAAACTTCTATTTACATGCTTATGCATGTTGAGTGGATGTTATAGTTTTTTTAAACTTTAAAGCAATTTACTATTATTAGTTTTCTTTAGGTACCATTTGTAATTTAGAGTGGGAAACTGATATCTCTACCATATAGTTTAATTTTTTTCATAAAATATCTTATTATCTTGTAATAAATATTTACTTGTTACTCTTTTAAATCTATGTCAATTTAGTATAAAATATTTTGACTTTATTATAACACACTAATCCCTAGCCATTGATGTGTTGTCTCCTAGATTGAATCCTAAATTTAGTTTAGTAGTATCAGAGTAAGTTATAACCTACATATTCTATTGAACGATGTCAGGCTATCATAAGTTTGGTTTGGAGACAAGAGATCCATCTTTCTCTTTGATAGACACAAACAATTACACATGGACATAAGAGGAACAAATTCCTCAAACCAAATAAAGGCAGTGATTGGAGAGGCTCTCACAAAGCAAAGCACTAAAATGATTATCTAATTCACCATATTCTTTAGTAAATGTTGAGAAGCATGTCAATAGTTCCAGGAAAGAAGCTTTTCCAAGGGTCCACACCCTTTAAGATACATGTAAATTCTGTTTACCGGATGTTTGAATATAAAATATAATAAAAAAACTTCGAAAATTGGATCACAAAAATTTATAATTATATTTTTTGTAAACACTTTCTCAAATTTAAAAAAAAAATAAAAAAATACTCTAATGAAAATTAAACCTCAAATTTAATAATGTTAAAGATTAACCTTGAAAAATAAAACACAAAAGATAACTATACAATCAATCACAAATCCATCTTGATTTAACTTTGTTAATGTTATTACAACCAAAAATAAATAAAAATTATTTAATATATTTCTAACTTTGTAAATTATTTTAAGAGTTATTATTTTTTAAGATTTTGATTTTTTTTAATACAAAATATAATATCAATTTAATAAATTTAATTATATTAATTTAAAAGCATGGGCTCCGTTTAGTATCTATTTTGAGTATGTGAATATTTCCACAAGTGAACTAGGATACATTTCTTGTCCCTATCCAATTTTTTTTGGTTGGGAGTGGAGGCAAAGTTTCCATATCTATTAGTTCTCTCAACTTTCTTTTAATGTAGTTAGTTTCTTCAACAATCTTAGCTTTATTAAATAAAAATATTTAAAATATTTAGTTTTATTAATGGTATTTTTCATATTTGTCTCTCAACTTTATTTTAAAGTAGTTATTATTTTCAACCATTTTAATTTTATTAGTGAAAATATTTAAAAATCTTATTTTATTAATGAAAACATATTGTTTTAGTATTATTTGATTGTTATATAAAAGAGAAATTTATTATAGATGATAATAATATTGTGATCTTTTATCATCATGAGAATAAAAAATTCAGTTTATCTCTATTACTTTGTCATGGTTAATATGGTCCAACTTTCATTAAGGTGATGAAAAGGTTAGATAGAGTTGTCAATAATTTTGACCGATCTATATTGGTTATCCAAGATCATACTTTCAAACCACATTCTTATTAGGTTTATATTTGAATAGATTACCCTCCAAGTCAAGAATGTCAAGTCACAGTTTTATCTTAATACTACTCACTTACATCACTCTTGTACCAAGAAGCATATAACTAGAATTTGGAACCTCGCTTGTAGGAATTTTAGAGCTTCTAGTTGGATAAAGTGGTGGTATAATGCCATCAATGAGACAATTGCATTTTTAATCATTTACGGTAAGCAAGCAATTATCTTCAACCATAATGCTCATGATGCTTCACACCTTGAATTTTGATGTAGGAGCATCCTAGGCAAGCCTAAATCCTACAAGTTTTGAAGGAGTGCATGGGTGAAGAGGAGGAAGGTAGCATTCCTAAGGATAACATAGAGGAAAAACCAATATGAGAAGTGTGTGGGTAGTGATAAGTAGTGAAGCGTGTACAAAACACCAGACAAAGAAGATAATGCATGGGGATGCTTGTTGAGGGATGCATAAGGGATAGAAGGAGAGGCATGTTAGGGTTACACATAGAATAAATATTTACATTATTGGGTTATGAGGAACTTGATGGAACAAAGGGTGCACAAAAGAATAATATGCCTATAACCAATAAGCAAAGAAGCATAGCACAAGGAAATAAACAAAGAGCCAACCTAGCAAGTTAGGGATAAAAACACAACAAGATCTATAAGGCAGTCTAAATTGATTACTGTTAGAGCTGCAAGGCTCAATGTTTGACTCAACTATGTTATCCTAAGCATAGGCTTTTTGAGAATGAGCACCAAACCTGGTAGCATAATAGTTGTCCACTCTTTGACTAAATAGGCCGATAACAAGCCATGAGTACTATAAATATGGGTGTTTGGCTCATGTAAATGGTGGTTGATAGTTGGTTGAGTGACCACTGTGTGTTGGTGGATATAAACAGTCAAAAAGTGTGAGAGAGGGCAAGGGCCTGAGGGTTGAATCTTGCCAAAGGGTGAGATGAGCGAGTGTGAGAGAGAATTGAGTCATAATCTCTAGGAATGGGGTTGAGGAGACCTCTTTTAAATATTTGAAGCTTCAAATATCATGTTTCCTTACTAGATCATTAAAAGGAAATTGTGTATTCCATTGTGTTAGTAGTTTTTAGTTACATGGTAAGGCTTCTCTTCACTTGGAACCCCACCGTGGTATTTGTTAAATTCCTTGGGGTTTCATAAGAATTAGAGCAATATCCTTTTAATGAGGATTTTTAAAACAATCTACCTAATGGAGGCACAAGCTCAAGGTCAGGGAGCTCAAATTCGAGTGAGTATGCACTACTTAAAAATTAAAGATAAAGCTTCCAAGGAGTTATTCAAACCACTTCGTTCCAGGAAATTAGTTGATCACGCTAAAGCTATCAAAGATGTTGATACTTGCCTCACATTCCTTCCTAATATCTTGAAAGTTTTTGTCCCATGACCATGGTGTGTTTGTTGTTTAACCTTCCATGCATGAGTGAGAAATTTCTATGTCCTAATCTCTTCAAGTGGTTCCTTGTAAGCTCACTAAAGGAAAATAGATGGCTTGTGATCAGCTACTTTCCATTGAGAAGCTCTAGGAAGCCATTATGCAAATGGATGTTGATAAATCCCCTAGTATTAATGCGTTTCCATTTGAGTTCTGCCAAGAGTTATGGGATACTATGGCATTGGGTTTACATTGAGTATACCTTGCAACAATTCAAACCAACACCCTTGGAAAACTTATTAATCAATACAATATTAAATTCATTCATAAACTTAGGGCCCTAGAGCTTATTACAATTTGGAGGCCTATTACTCTTCTAAATGTTTCCTATAAAATCATTGCTAAAGCTATTTCTCTTAGGGTTTGGTATCTATCGCCTCTTATTATTTTCCTTGAGAAAATCTCTTTTTTCGTAATAGATATATATTTGAAAATATTTTTGATGTCTGGGAGGGAATGGAGTAGGCTATAACATCTCAACGTAAGGCAATGTTCATAAAAATTGACTTTGAAAAAACATATGATAGGATTGAATAACCTTTTATATTGGCAATGCTTTAGGATATAGGGTTTGGATCTATATTTTTCAATGCTATTAACATGTTTTTTCAGTATGCTGGTGCATGTATCACCATCAACGGTGTCTATTCTGAGTAGTTTGGTTTATTTCATTATATTCTCCAAGGGCATCCACTTTCTCCTTATTTATGTACTGGATATTGAGGGGTTCAATTATTTGTTGGTAGATCACACCTCTATAGGGATAGTTAAAGGTATCTCACTTCCACACTTTAATAAACATATGGTCGATGGTAATTTTACTATTGATTCCTTTCTCACACTGGATGAATGTATTAATGCGTTCAATTTAGCTTTTGAATATTCTATTTAATGGAAAAAATCCAGTGCTATAGGCAATATTTTTCCCCTATCCCACTTGATTGCATAAATACAAGTGGCATTAGATTAAACATAGTGAGAAACTCAAATTAATTAAAATTACTTTTGATTTTCAAGCGACTCCCTATAATTTGTGGAACTATATAACTTAAATGGTTGAGAAAAAGATTGGTTATTGGATTTATAAACCACTCATTTTAGTAGGAAAGTTTCATGTTTGTTCTAAGGTGTTGACTATTACTCATGTTTAATATTCTGCTTGTTGGACAACTTCTAAGGTTGCCTCTGTAAAACTTGAGAAAATCACGAGGGAATTTATTTGGCCCGATTATGAAGGAAATAAAGGATTCCACAAATTTTCCTAGAATATTTTCTATAAGCCAAATTCTCTAGGAGGCCTAGGTATTCCAAACATCAAATCCAAAGACTGCCTTATGTGCTAAATGTATCATCTATGCCTTGGAAGGTGAAGAATCATGGAAATTTTTTCTTAGGAACTATATCACACAAGGTAGTCCTATGGCCAAAGGAGTTTGGAAATGATAAAATTTCCAATCCTCATTGCTCACATAGATCCCTGTCACAATTGTTGGCACTTTTGTTGGTAATAGCATTTGGAAGGCTTGGGAAATTCTCAACAAACACTTAATTTGGGATGGAGATGAATATAGATATAGGCTTTATCTAAATTATATCTCTTTTATGGTCTCATGTGCATACTTTTTATGAGGTTCCATTTAATTTGGTCCCATGGATTAAAGGCAATTGAGTGTTTTAAAGAGAATGAAGGTAATATTTGATCTTTTTTCCAAACAAGTTAGGGAGTGGGTGTCTTGGCCCATTCTAAGGGATAAATTCTAGTTACATACTAGTGATCATGAATCAATTTTGGACATACAAAATTCCATACATGATGTGCATATTCAAAAGCTTAGTGTTTAGTTACCTTATAGATAATGAGTAGACTGGAAGTGGCTAGTTGAGATTACATTCCACTGGTATGAAACTTGGTTTGGTTATCAACTCCTTTCTCTGCAACAATTGTAAATTGATACATTCTCAAATTTATATGGAAAGTTAATTACATTGAATAAGTGTGGAAGAGAAGGTTTGAAAGAGTGTGGGTTGTTATCATAGAGCCTAAGTAAAGACATTTCCTTTGGAGTTTTCTTCACCAAGGGATACCAATTGTCACCCATTTGGTGAACATAGGTGTGGCACATCTTGCTTGTTCTATTTACTACCACCAAGAATCCTTAAAACATGTTTTTTGTTTTTTGAAACATGCCTAGTTTGTTTGGCAATGGATTCACACCCTCTTTTAACCCTTTAGTCTAGAGATGTTTACCTTGAAGATGGTAATTTTATGGGATTCAACCATGATTTCTGAAAAATACACACACATTTGGCAAATTTTATGTTCTGTGACTCTCTTTTAATTATGGAAAGAAAAAAATGATGCAACATTTAATCATGCTATGTCAGATAAATAATTTTCTATTGTTAATAGGGTTCATGTTATCTCTAATGTCATGATTTAGATTCAGGTTTAGGTAGAAAAAGTTTGTTTGGAGGTGACTCACGTCCAGACCCTATTGGATCATGGGGGTAGTGCCCCATGTGTAGTTATCCATGTCCCTTTTAGCTCACCTTGCCAATGGTTATCCCCACGAGACCGTGGGTTTGAATAAAGTGGGATGAATCATTCTTGTAGTAGGCACTATAGTGGCTCTTCACTATGATGATATCCATCCCTAACTCATAGCTTTCAAGCTAGTGGTAGTGATGGTGGTGGCCCTTTTGGATGCATGGTGCCTTAGCAAAGGAAATTCCTTTGCTTGGCACTTGTAATTTTTTTCAATAAGAAAAATAATGCAAATGATAAAGATGAAGATTAGGATCATGTACTTGATTTTGTAAATCCTATAGTTAGGGCAGCTGGGGTGATAAACATGATGATCTTCCACCTTTGCTTCCTAAGCTTATTGTTGCTCCCACTACTTAATGGTGTGTTGTGGATTGATAGATTTTATTTTTATATGTTTTAGTTGGTTGTTTATCCACCTTTTTTAGGTAAAAATTATTCTATATATCGATAAATTGATTTTGTAGTTATTCTCAACTTTGTTCAATCTCTTATCTCGTAGTGTGATACCGTCCACTCATTTTGTTGTATTCAATAACTATTGTAACATAATATATTATTAATGTATAAAAAATATTTTCAATAAAAAACAATAATTTATCTTATATAAGACCAAACACACAAACATTATACTATCTAAACACCATTTATTAGTTTATAGTCATAGTTATATTTCAAGGTTTTAAGGTATTCTCTTGTTAAAAGAGATAAAAGAGGTCTTGATATTTTAAGAAGTGGGGATTTTATAAATATTTTTTGAAACCACTTCAACATAATGGATGAAAGGTATACATTGATCATACATATTTTCAAGATCATACATAGATTAATTTTAAATTAGATCATACATAGATTAATTTTAAAATTTTATATAAGATCATTATATCCTTCATGTCTTTCTTATATGTTTTCATATTTACAAGTGCTTTTGGCCCATCATTTTTTTATCATTCTAGAGAATTTAGATCCAATAGTTTTTAGTGGAGCATACTTTACCAATATGTTAAGAGGTTGATAAAACATTGTTTCAATTTTCATTTCACTAGAAACAAAGTCCATATAATGATTTTATCAAGTTATAAGTTATCACATTGTCAATTTTAGTGTCAATGATCCAAAAATAATTAATTGAGCATGATTTTTTTAAACTTGAATTTCGTTATATATTTTATAATTAAAAAATAGTGGTTAATGTACAATTCATAATTAATAATAATAAACCCAAAAAACTATGGAATCTAGGCAATGAAAAACTCTACATTTGATAATAAAAACTTAAGGATTTGAAACTATAAAACATGATATTTAAACTGTTTTAGTTAGTCTCCCAAAAATATTTTTATACCTATAATGTTTCTATCAAAACTAATATCACAAATAATTTAATATAGTGCCTTGCATTGGGGTATCTATTTTATAGATTTATATGTATCGCATTCAGACTATTATATTATTATGTCATTTTTTTTCGACTTATATAATTTAATGTTTTTAGTTAACATAGTGACTCATCGCACCATGGATGTATGAAAACATGTATATTTTGTTACTACACATGTTTATGGACTTAAATTACGTGCATTGTAACGTTGAATATTTTGATGTGGCATTTATTAAACATATGCATTTTGATTTTTCTATGATGAATAACGTGAAGAGAAATGGTTTGATAAACTAACATAATAGAATAAATACTAATAAAATCATTAAGTTAAAACTAGAATAGGAAAAATAGCATACATACAAGGTGATACAATACACAAGATTTCCTCTAGGAAAACCCTGTCGAGAAAATACCAACATAGTAACCTTTTTTCTTAATGCATTAACTTAACCATTTTACAATGTAATAAATTATTTTAAAGTTATTCTTTACTTTATGCAAGTTTCAATATATGTAGCCATATCAATGTAACCATTTAAATGGTATTAAAATATAATGGGTGCCAAAACCATAGGTCCAAGAATATAACTCATAATAATTCTCATAAAACATGGGTTATGAAACTGCCCATATAATAATATAGATTTAAACCACCCATCTAAGCTTGAAAATACATATGACTCCAAAAAATATATGTAAAGACCTAAATTGTTATGTCTGATTATAAAATACTTAAGGAGTGTAAATAATGCAAAGTATACAACACACATTCAATATGATAACTTAATTATGATTGTCAATTAAATATTAAAATTTACTATATTTTTTCAAACTATAAAATTACGATAATATATTTAGTTAATTTATAGATATAAAGCCCTTATTAATGATGAAATGAGTTGGTAAGGAGTGCATAATTATATGAAAATAGAGAGATGGCTCTAATAATATATATTCACAGTCAACAAAAGGTTTGATAATAAACTTCTGGAAAAAAAATTTGCATTGACAAAAAAAATTGCTTTTCCTTTGAGGGTCTTACGTTCAGAATTAACATTAGTTGGTCTCCTTTCAACATAATGGCTAAAAAAAGTAAGAATGAAACATTAAGCATGATTCATTTTCCAAAGTTGAAATCAAAATTACAAATAAAAATTAAGAATACAAAACAAAATATACATAAAGATATATTTAAGGAATTTCAAAAAGAAAGTGCATATTTTGAAAAGAAATGAAAAAAATGAATTGTTGGAATTTAAATAAGAAAAATAAAATTTTATGTCTTTAGACAAAAGCCTAGAAGAAATTAAAAAAAAATCATATTGTCCTGAAAAATAATTTATAAAAATTTAAATACAAGAATGGAAGGAAGGAGGAGGAAATATGTGCTTCAATAAATACCAAATTAGAAATTTGGTTAGGGGGAGTTTTGAATAAACAAAGATCCACAGAATTTGGTGTTATCAAGGTTAGAGGGTTAAGTGATTGGTTACCTTGTCCTTGGAGCCTATCCTCTAATACTCATCAATGGATCCACACATAAATAATAAATGCAAAACTAGAAACTAAGATTACAACTTTACTCAATTTATATGAAATAATTACATAAATTAACATACATATTGTTTAACTTATTTTTAAAAATAAAAACATGGTAAAGAAGACATTAAAATATCAAATCCTCACTGAAATTGGAGTAATTATTTTCTACTCACTTATGAAGAAATTGTATGTGGGATTCATACAATTTACCCAGGTTCACCCCTGACCAAAACTACCTTCTACCAATGAAGCAACTAATTGAACAGAAATAGAGTTATGATTATTTCTCCTTGTTTGCTTGCTTACAACACTCTATCCTTGCCCTCTATTTATAGCAATTTTGAGGGAAGGTGAGGACGATCATTTGGCAATGTGAAAGAGGTTCAGTTTCCAAATGACTAGTTATCTAACTAACCCACTTAATGTCAATATCCCAACAACCATGTTGACCTCTTATTTTCACATGTGGGTGTGCAACATAAAACCCCACATGGACTATTCTAACTAAGATGAAGCTTCTCTTGATTCAGACCTAATTTAAGCTTAACATACTAATTACTATAATTACTCTAACATCCCCCCTTAAGATTAAATTAGGGAGAAGAGAAAGCTATGAGAAAGGGTCCTAACAAGAAAGTCTGATAAGTTACCCATGTACAATCAAGAGGAAGGAGAAACTGTAGATAATCCCCCCTTAGTGACAACTTCTTTAACCCCTAACATATCTCTAAAATACTCATACTTGGCTGTGGATAGAGGTTTGGTGAAGATATTGGCAACCTGGTCTTATGTGCGATAGTATTGAAGATTGACCACATGGTCTTGAATGAGCAATGTAGATAGCACTCTGATTGTCATACCAAATTGTATTGGGCTGGTCGGAAACTCGAATAAAATCTGACGGATCCAAAGAGTCTCTTAGCTTGCATTGACATCTCCATGGTACTCGGCCTCAATCAAAGAGAGAGCAATATCATGTTGTTTCTTACTTGACCATGTGACAGGACTAGAGCCAAGATGAAACATGTAGCCAGAAGTAGACTTGTGATCATCAACATTGCTTGCCTAATCAAAATATATATAACCCACTAACTAAGCTGAGCCTCCTGATGTATACTCAATGCCATAATTGATTGTCCCACGAATGTAGCAAAGTATGCATTTAGTAGTTTACCAATGACTCTCATGGGGATCTTACATGAAGCGAGATACAAGTCCAACAATAAATGAGATGTCTAGTTGGCTATGAATCAAATAAAGAAGGCAACCTACCAACTGTCTGTACAATGTAGCATCAATGGATGGTGTAGAACACTTTGAAGTCAAAGTGACTCCAAACTAAAATGTAGTTAGGGCTGACTTGCGATTATCAAGTATGTTGAAGCGGTGAAACATGTTCAAAACATACTTAGGCTAAGCAATGTTGATTCTTGTCTTAGATTAGGAAACTTGAAGACCAAAGAAGTAACGTAGAAGGCCCAAGTCAGACATCTCAAACTACTCCATGAGGCTTGACTTGACATCCTTAATCAAAGAGTAAGAACTCCTAGTGATGATCAAGTCATCAACATAAAGCACAAGTATAAGGAGTTTACCATCTATCCTTTTTGTGTATATGATGGGGTCTGAATGACATCTAGAGAAATCATTAGCAAGTGAAAAATGATCCATTCTCTCATACCAAGCTCAAGGATTTTGTTTGAGACCATAGAGAGATCGTCGAAGTCTGCAAACAAGAGAAGAATCTAAACATACCCTGGTGGTTTCTCCATGTGGATTGTAAATCTCCATGCAAGAAATCACTCTTAACATTCATTTGATGTACTTTCCAACTGTGTGATGCAGCAAGTGAGAGAACAAGGATAATAGAATTCATCTTTGCAATAGGGGAAAATGCCTCTGAATAATCAACTCCCTCAACTTGGGAGAACCCTTTAGCTACGAGGCATGCCTTGTACTTGTCAACTGAACCATCCACTACATACTTGGTGTGATAGACCCAATTGCATCATACTAATTTTCTTCTTTTTGGAAGAGGAACTAAGTCCCAATTATCATTCTTCAACAAAGAATGATATTCAGCTTCCATTGCTTCATCCCATTCAGGTTTTCCAATTGCATCATGAAATGTCTGAGGATCTTCAAAATTAGGGGCATGAGCAACAAGGCCCACAATATCTTTTTCAGACCTACTTCGACTAGTGTCAATAGGAACACCTGCCAAAGGACCAACTAATTCTCTTGTCTTTTTGACCCATTGTGGAACTATCTTTACAATAGGAGGTGGAGGAAGAGCCAAAGGAACTGGAGGTCCTTCATCCACTTGATCATCTGAAGAGTCATCAGTGTTGGACAAATAATAATGTGAAGCAGATACAATTGAAGAAGAAGGTGAAAATGGTGGCTCGCAGGTTGAAGAGTGTTCCTATACATGAACATCATCCCTATAAATTACTTCATGAGTACGAGGGTCAAACATATATTAGGCTTTTACATCTTCACAATAGCCAACAAAAATGCAAGATTGGTTCTTCTTATCCATGGCCTTACATTTTTCATTAGGAATGAAGGCCCAAGCTTGACTACCAAACACATGAAAGTGAGAAACATCAGGGTTTTCTTTTATCCAAGCCTCTTCTAGTGTCAAATTTTGCACAACTTGATGAGGAGTATATTCTGAATATAATTAGCATAATTGATGGCTTTGGCCCAAAACTATGGGGTTAGATTCTTGGCTTGAATCATGAAATTTGCCATTTCTTTCAATGTGTGATTTTTCCTCTCAACAACACCTTTTTGCTGAGGGGTGTAAGGAATTGTATGCTACAACTGAATGCCATGAGTAGCACAATAATTAATGAAGGCATGGTTCACATATTCACCTCCATTATCTGTCTGAAGCCACTAAATCAAGAACCCAGATTGCTTCTCAACAAATACTTTGAACTCAACAAAGTGATCGAAAACTTAACTTTTGTACTTCAAAAAGTACACCCAAATTCAGTGAGAGAAATCATCAACGAATGTGAGTAAATAATTAGCTCCAAAAAAAGATGTCTTGGAAAAAGACATTAAGTCACTATGAACCAACTGAAGCGGAGTTTTGGCACGCCAATATTTTCCTTTCGAAAACTTTTCTCTGTGATGTTTTCCAAGAACACATCCTTGACAAACACCATCTTTGTAAGATACTTTGGAAAGGCCTTTGACCATGTTGTGAGTACTTAATTGTTGTAAATACCTAAAATTGAGATGACCAAATCTTTCGTGCCATAGTTTGCTCAAAGAATCAACATGAAAAATGAGTGCATGAGTAGATTTGGTATCATGAAATGTATCAAACTGATATAGGCGAGACACATCATTTGCTTTTTTAGAAGCAACAACCACCATAGGATTATGTAGATCTCTAATAATAACATTGTGTGGAGAAAATTCCACTATGTGGCCTCCATGGGAACGATAAATATTATTAATGGAGAGAAGATTCACTGAAATATCAGGTACATACAAAACATCTTTCACTTCTCCATCCTTTAAGTCAACTGTGCCAGATCCTAAGACTGATAAAGGAGAAGAATCACCTTCCAAAATTTTAGAGGTCTCACTCTCAACAAGAGAGGTGAATGCTTCTTTTATCTTTGCCATATGATGGAAAGCTCCCGAGTCAAAGATCCAAGCATCCCTGGAGGAATGAGTGGCAGTGAAGGCATAAGCATTTGCAGAAAGAGCTTTGCCTTTCCCCTTGATGTTGGAAGATGAAGAAGATGGCTTGTGAATGTGAATTTTGTGCTTCTTCATCACAACTTATAGAAGAGACATCTTCTTCCAACATTGAGATTCAAGATGACCATCTTGATCACAAAATTTATAATGCTTTGTAGTGGGCTTCTTATGGAAAGGTGTTGATGAAGAAGATGCATGTCTCTATTTTCTGGACTTGGGACCTTGGGGTCGTGCTGGTGGTGGCTTGTTCTTTTTGATCCCTAAAGGATGATTAGCCACCAATGCTTGAGTCTTGGAGTGCCTAGAGGATATGTCCCTTGTGAGGGTGAGTCGATCATGCTCTTTTGTAAGATGATAAAAAAACTCTTCAAACAAAGGTATTTCAAACTTATCTCCAAAATTATCCATGGTGGAGAAAAAAGTGGTAGCAAAGATCTGAAATGGGTCTTTTAACTTAGATAAAATAGTCATGATCAAGAATGTATCAGGATTTAGATGGCCATACCCTAGTAATTGGGATTTGAGAAGCATGACTTTGGACAAATAGTCCTTGTGAAAAAACACACACTTTGAAAAAAAAAGGCACCTCAAAAGGTGCCTGGAGTGCAAAGAAAAAGGTCTGGGAAGGTTGAATATGTTCTCATGCCAAGAAAGCTATCAGAAATCTAAAAAACAATCACACTTGCTGAGAGTTAGGAGGGGAGATGGCATAGCAGGGGAGCCATGAAGGGAGGAGGCAGGGGTGGCGGTAGAGCTGGGTGAGGAGATGTAGTGGGGAGTGGACCGGAGGGGAGCAGAGAAAGAGAAAGTGGGGTGGTTGGGGGTGCAGGTTAGGTCTTGGCCACGGGTAAAGCCCATTTAAATAAAATTTTTGTTTTAATTTTTTGTGTTATAAACTTCAAAAAATAATAATAATTTTTTTTTTAATTTTTAATTTTTGAATTTATGAACGACAAAGCCCCCCCTCCCCACTACCAAACAAAATTTTAAACTGAGTTTTTTTTTGTTTTTTTTTCAAAATGAGTTTAAAACAAAAATACGTTGTTTTAAACAAAAAGGCTCAAAAAAAAAAAAAATCCAAACCTTTATCCAACAAATGATCCAAATTGATCATGGAATTCAAGCAAATTGGGAGCATCTGGTGTTTGTTTTTCATGGAATAAAAACTTTTTTCAGCTAATTTGACTACTACGGATGCATCCGTATGGTCAGATCTGCCTTAAAATCTACAGATTCTCCAAAAAATCAACAACAATGTGAAACCTTTTTGTGAAAACTTTTCTCGAGAGCTCCAAATGGACTTTTTGAGTAAAATAAAACTTTGAACCGCCTTTTATCGCTGCAATAAACTCATCTACGAACTTTGATCGGCTTCAAAACATAACTTGCTCTCCAAAATGAAGATTTTCTCACAACTAGCCTCTTGGGCTTAAAAGATCCTCCTTTTGACACTACTGCACAAAATTTGGTAGTATGGTAGGACAAAGGACTATGGAGAAGGAGGCTAATAGTTTTTGCTCATATACCATGGAGAAATTATATGTATAATTCATACAATTTACCCAGGATCACCCGTGACTAAAACTACCTTCTACCAATGAAGCAACTAATTAAACAGAACTAGATTTATGATTATTTCTCCTTGCTTGCTTGCTTACAACATTCCATCTTGCCCTATATTTATATAAATTTTGAGGGAAGATGAGGAAGATCATTTGGCAATGTGAAAGAGGTTCAGTTTCCATAAGAATAGTTACCTAACTAGCCCACTTAATGTCAACATCCCAACAACCATGTTGACCTCTTATTTTCACATGTGGGTGTGCAACATAAAACCCCACATGGGTTATTCTAACTAAGGTGAATATTCCCTTGGTTAAGACCCAAGTTAAGCTTAACACACTAATTACTATAATTACTCTAACAACTTCTCTCTCTAAAATCATACTCTCATCTCTCCCAAAGGAAGATAATTCTAACTAATTCAAAGATCTTTATAGCCTTCTCCATCTCCCAAAGTACCTCTTTCGATTCCCATGATCTTAAAAATGATCAAAATTGATAAAGACTATAATTTTAGACCATTAATCTCTTTTTGAAACTGTTACAAGTGAAAAATTTACTTGACACAGACCAATGGTTTTGAAACCATCGGTTAATGTAGACCAAATTTTTTAAAACCATCAACTCTAATAATCAATAGTTTCAACATCATTTAGGAAATATATTGATTGATCCTTTTTTAGATGATAAAACTTGATCATATTTTATGTTAGAATGTGTTGGAGTTTATAATTCTTCAAGGAACTCTAGCATGACATGTCCAAATGTGAAAAAAGTAAAAACACCCTATAACACAAGACACATATAATTGTTTTTATTTGATACAAGATTACACATAATACCCTAAAAAATACTACACCATAGTCCTTGGATAAGTGAAAAGATCCAAGATCTTTTGTTCACAAACTTGGAGTGAACTCTTCCACTGAATTTTTGTCCTTTCCAATCTTGAATTCATTCACCCATGTCTAATATTACTACTCTTTATCCTTCCACATGACCAAATACTTCACATGCTCTTTAACTTTAGTTTTTAGAATGGTATTTATCTTCTTTATTTATTTCTCGTGCAAATTTTATCTCCAATCTAAAATTGAAGATATTAAACCAAAGTCATTTCAAAGGCATTGTCCTTCATGAAAAGGATATAAATATGTTACATTGAAGATGGGTAAAATATCAATCCCATATGAGAGCTCTATTTCATATGTATTTTCTAAAAGCTTATTATAAAAATTACATGGTCCAATATTTTTTCACTTGAGCTATTTTTAGATGCTTTTCATTTTTTTTCGCTTATCAAATGAAATAACATCAAATCCTCAACTTGGAACTATTTCCATTTTCACTTGAGATCAATATGTTACTTGTATCTCATGATTTTTTGTTCCAACCTTTCCCTTACTTATGAGTGAACTTCATGCATATAATCTACATAATCCTCTACTTCACCTTTCTTCCCACTCAAGGAAATATTTTTTATAATTTTAAAACACCTGTTAGGCTACAACCATATACTTTTTGAAATAGAGTCTTCATTGTGCTTCTATCAACTAAATTTTGGTAGGAAAAATAAGCTTATGCTAAAATCATATCCCACTATTTGGGCTTATCTCCAACCAAACATACCAAAAAATTCATAAGACTTCTATTCCCCACCTCTATTTTCCATTTAATTTGCGTATGATATTCTAAATTGAAAATACCTTATTATTTCTTTGAAAAGAAAATTAAAAAAATTGTGGAATTACTACTCTTATTACATGCAATGAAATGTGCCATTTTTATAAATCTATCAACAACAAAAAAGATAAAATCATCACCCTTTTATGTTCTTGGCAACCCAAACACAAAGTCCATAATTTATTCTCATCATCTTTTTGGTAGTGACAATGGCTTGTACAAACTTACATTTTGAATTTTTCTTTAGCATATTATAATATACTAAAAAATTCCAAAACCTTATTCACATCCACACTCAACTTATACCAATAGAATCTCTACTTCACCTATGCTAATGTTATATCCATACCAAAATGACTATCCAATCCTCCACTATGCTTCTCTCTTATAAGCATTTCATTCATATATTGACCCTTGAGGTACATAATCTTTTTCCAATGAACAATAATCTATCAATAAAAAATAAACCTACCTATGGAGTCATATCCATGTTGGTTGGGCTCTTGCATGTTTCCATTGTAACTCAAAAATATAAAACCTATTCATAAAAATATTTCATGGATTCAAACCCTATCACCTATATTGTCATTTGGTTCAACAAAATATATCTTTTATTCAATTCATTTGAAACTCTTTTTTACTTCCCACTTCTATGTTTAAAAAAAAAAGAATATATGTGAATAAATTCAAAAAAAATCATGTGCTCTAGGTTTAATTTATTTTGCTTTTTATAAAATGTAGTGCTTGATGATCCATGTACAAAATAAACTCTTTTAGAAGTAAGTAGCGTCTCCATTTATTGACAACTTGTATAATGACTTAAAAATCTTCATCACAAACTAAATTATTTTCTAGGTATGATTGAACTTCTTGCTAAAGGTATGCAATGGGCTTGCCTTCTTAACTCAAACCACACCTACTGTTGTCCCACTAATATCAAAATTAATTTGTAACACCTTATTGAAATATAATAATGCTAAAACTATATGTTTGGTTACTTATTCCTTTAATATAAAAAATATATTCTCATCTCCAACCATCCACTCAACTACTCTTTTCTCTCACCTTTCATTGTTTTTGTTATGGGGTTCACATATTTTGTTGAAGTTTCTAATGAACTTCTAGTAAAAACTAGCTAACTCATGAAAAAGTATTGCTTCAAAAATGTTATTTAGTTATGGACACTAAAAAATTACTCTCATTTTTTTTTTATCCATCTTCAATCCATCATGTGAGATCACAAAATCCAAGTACACCAACCTAGTTTTTGTAAAATTACACTTTTTCAAGTTGACTATAAACTTATCTTCTTTTGATATTTGGAATGCTTTTCTCAAATACATTATTTTTCCTATTTTTTCTCATATAATAAAAAAATATTATCCAAATAAACAATAATAAACTTACCAAGATATAGTATAACATTTCACTCACAAGTCTCATGAGTATAATTGGCACATTTGTCAAATCAAATGGCATATCCAACCATTCGTACAAACTATTATTTACCTTGAATGAGTTCTTCCACTCATAACCTTTTTGAAATCTAATTCGGTGACAACCAATCTTCAAATCAATCTCTGTGAAATATTCCCCACTAAAAAATCTATCAAGTCATCCATCTGAGGTAATAGAAATTTAAACTTGATTTTTATCTTGTTCATGGTTGTAAAATCCATGTACATACATAATTATCCACCGTTCTTGGGTGGATCAATATTGAAACTATACTTATGATCAAAATTTATCTTAGCAATCCATTCTCCAAAAAATCTTGGACTTGTATTTTTCACCTCTTTGTTCTATATGGGTGTCAATCTATAGGTTATCTCATTTGGAAAACTAGATTCAAGTATCAAATCCATGTAATAGATTGTGTTTCTCATGAGTGGAAACCCATTTGATAAAATTTTGGAAAAAAATCAACATATTCTCCTAAAAAAAACCTTCACATTACTTAGATTTTCACCCACCTTATATTTTATCCAAACATGCATGGATTTTGAAATAAAAACATCCATGCATTCGCTTTATTTTCCTTTTTCAAAAATTATTTGTTGGAAATAATAAAAACCTTAAGATTGCAATTCATTTCTTCCATGTCATCCTTCAATGGGCTCAATGTATACTTCTTTCCATCTTGCATGTGAAAACCAATTTCATTTCCTTCATGATTTATATCTTTTACATGTACATGAGACATTATGGATGTATGTTTTGAAGTAGAGGGTGCCAATATTGTAAATGCTTCTTTTGACTCTAGCTATGAATTAGTTCTTTCCATTCGTTTATTATACATGCACTGTTTATATTATTATGAATTAATTATGACAATTTTTTTTTATATCATGGATATATGACTATTAATATATCATAATAGACACTTTGTATTTATTTCAAACCTTATTGCATTATATACTTTACTTTGATTTATATATGATTTGTATGTAATTTTAATTACTAGTTATTATCATGGTTGTATTTGATGTTTTCAATAAATGTGTAGGTGACTTGTGAAAAAAATAGTTATAGAAGGACGCCACCCATACTATCCACATTCACATGCACTCTTGAATATTTCTTGTCTATATTCAACCTTTTTAAAGTTCAAACTTTTTATTAAATAAATTTTTAATATTTTTGACTATCCAATTTTATATAGTTTTACATTTTGACCCTTTATGATCCAAAACTCTTTATTTAAATTTTCACCCAAAAAATTTTAAAATCTAAAATTTCATAAATTTTTATTTGTCTTTCGGACAAGGTTTGGTTAACCAATAAACCATACACATGAGTACAAATTCTAATTTGCACATATACCTACTATTAACTTTGAATGTATGACAAATAAAACTTTTTCTTCAGGATATTTTGAATCTCAAGGCCTATGCATATGAGGTAAGTAGGGTTTTAAGAACTTATTTTAATTTTTAGGCCACGAGGGACCTTAAATAATGACCTTCAAAACAACCTTGTAAGAATACTATGTGATATAAATAATGTGTAAGTTAATTGAATGCATTTATAATAAAGGGGATGGGTTTGTAATTTGGTTGGTATTTGGAGAGTATTTTATTTAAATAAGTCAATTATTAATTTGATTCAAAGTTTTTTTTTTTTTTTTTGGGAGTTATTTCTTAAGATAGAAGAAAGGAATTAGAAGGAGCTTCTGAAGGAGTGTTTGGAGGAGACTTAAAGAGGCTTGTGAGTCTCTTATTCCTCCTTTTTAATTTTAAATTATGTGTTTGATATGTTCTTATTATAATTATCTAAATTTTCATTTTTATGTTTAGATATAATTTGTTTTACTTGTTGCAATTAGTGGTGATCAATTTTACAAGGAGTATTTGTAAGGTGTTGGTCTTTACATTCCTTTGATTTTTTAAAAAATCTCTTGTGTTGATATCTCACTCCTTATCCCTTATCTATCCCTTATTTGTATTTTCTTCCTCCTTTTGAAAATAAATTATAAGAATAAAAATGATAACAGGTATAAAGAGTAAAAATTTATATAGTATTTGCTTTGGGTCCATAGATAAAATTACTGACATAAATATTATGTTATTTAAATCAAAACTTGGTTTAGATTAGTGTTGGGCTTGTGCCTAGTTTATGCTGCCATTAGAGTTTTTGGAAAAAATAAATGAACATTAATAACACTGACCTGATATAATAGGCAATGTTATTCCCATGAATATATTAATACAAAAGATATATTTATTTCAACGACATCTCTTATCACCCTTCGCAATCCAAGATTAAAATAAAGAAATTTTTTTGAATGAAAACTTAAGTTTTTTTAAATATATAAAGTATTCAATGAACATATGAATAGAAAAAGGAGGACACAACTATGCCAACCATTAACTTGACTAGTCAATATAGTATGGTTGTTGGAGACTCACCATTCACTTATTAGTTAATATTTTGTACTCGTTTCTCTTTAAGAAATAATAAAATTGAAATTTTTTGATGTGTTTTTTTAACTTTTTAAATATTTCAATAGTTTTTTTAAGGTTTTAATTTTTATTATAAAATTTAATTTTAATTTAATAAATTTGATTAATTAATTTAAAATATATGAATTCCTTAAATTAAAAGTTTAGTATTTATTTTAAATATATAGATATTTTTACAAATAATTTAAGATAATTTTATTGTCCTTATCCAAATTTTTAAAATTGTTTACATATTTATTATTTATTTTAAATTAGTTATTTTTCCAAAAAAATTTTACTTTATTAATAAATATCTTTAACAATTTTATATTTATTAATAAAAACACTATTAATATTATGATAATTTTATATACACTTTTGTTATGGAGAATAACATTATTATGATCCTTTATTGTTAGAAGAAATAGAAATATAGTTTCTCCTATGTAAGACAAGCCACACAAGATTCATACTTTGTAAAAACTATTTATTAACTTAGGATACAAGGTATCTTTCAAAACCTAAAAACTATTTATCAACTTAGGATATAAGGTATTTTTTAAGGTTTTAAGGGAATATCATATCTTACTAAAAGAGATGAAATAAGTATTGATATTTTAGCACTAAGGGATTTTAGAAATAGTTTTGGAAACCACTTTAACATCTGGGAAATTTCAATAATATTTTAAATATGATTATACATATATTAATTTTAAACATTTATATAGGGTCATTATATTTTTATTGTTCGACTTTTCTGTTTTCATATTTATAAATGATTAAAGTGCCTCATTTATTTTTTTAATCATTCTGAAAAATTTAGATTCATTAGTTTTTAGTATATTACATTTTATCACTACCTTAAGGAGGTCCATAAAATATTGTTTTAACTTTCATTTCACTAGCGTACATTAAAATAAATAATAATAAACTTAATAAATTAAAATATTTATACCAAAAAAAAAACATATATTTGAGAAGAAAAAGTTAAAGATTTGAAACTATCAAATAAAATATTATAGTTGTTTGAATTAGTCTCCCAAGATTAATTTTATACCCATAATAATTTTATCAAAACTGTTTTTTTTTACTATAATGCCTTAATGTAGGACACATATTTTGTAGACATATATTGCTCATTTTTAAACTATCATATTATTATTATTATTTTATCCTCCTTAAAATTATCTATTTTTTTGGTTATTAGGTAGTACACTAACTCATTGCATACCCTAAATGTATAGAAACATGTATATTTATTTAATAGATATATTTATGCAATTTGATTACTTTTTACCTTACATTGTTGAATATATATTGATGTGACACTTATTAGATGTATGCATTATGATTTGTCCATGATGAAAGATGACCTAATTTATTATTATTAGTTAAATGTTTAGATTCATTATACTTTATCATACCAAGTGGTAGTGTAATGTATATAATTTATGTGCAAACATATGACCCATAGTAATGATGAGACGTGGTGGTAAATGGGTGCATATTTATATAAGTTAGTTGAATTGATCTAATAAAGAGGTGACTCTATTTGCTTAACCTAATTTGGATAAGATGATATCTTACTTAGGTAGATAGGGTTAAGGATATAGAAATGATAAGTCACAAGGATGCATACCAGATCTATAGTAGGCCAATTAATGTGCTAAACTTAGATGTACCATATACTAAATTTATAAAAGTAAGATAAGCTATTAAAGAAAAATACAACTATGATAAATATATAAATGACATAAAATAAAGTACTTAGTTATTTTTGATGATAATACAATGTTGGATCTATTACAGGAAGGAAGTAAGTAGGAAGATAATTTTGGATCAGTTGTCAGATTATGGATTTGATGCCTCTGACTCTTTGGACACTTGCATTAGCTTGGGATAGTTACGTCAACACTAGTGTTTGAGTTCGATGCTAGTGTCCTATATGGAATATTAGATAAAATATGATAAGACCACCAATATGCTTCTGGGTTTGGCTTCACCTTCATTTTAGTGCATTTAGATCTGGGTCATGGACTGTCACTCTTGGTGAAATGGTAAAACCAAGCTTTCCATATTTAATGTGACCTTAGGACAAAATGGGTTAGTGGGCACACAGTGTTGAGTTAACCCATAATGATCCCATTATCAAAGGGTGTTACCTACATACCCAATACTCTAGAATAGGGATTCAAACTCATGTAGTTATCCCCTACATATTGGCTTATGTGTAAATCATACAATGTGTGTAAATCAAACACAATAGTGACTGAACTTATAACTTAGCAAATATGACCTTATGATTGATCCTTTAGTAATTCAAACCTATTATTGGGTTATTCCTTTAAATAATATCATAATAAGGTAGAATAGAAAAGCTTTTGGTAACTTAAGTGCTTCTTGAGTGCTCTTTTGGGCTAATTGTTAGGTAAGGAATGAATGAGGGTTGATATTGTAGTTATACCAATCTTGTCAGGATATAACTTACTTTAAAACACTTAGGATGACCATTATAATATGTTTCATTTGTAAATTGGATGACTTTAGGTCATTAGACATTGTGTTAGGGTAGGATAGTAATAATGATGTTAATTCTGTCCTAGAGGTTAGTGTCTAAGAAGAAGGAGAGCAGGCCCATGATTTAAACTTGTAGAGGTATACGATAAGTAAATTTTAATCATTCTAGACAAGATGAGATATCTATGCCATCAATATAAGGTTTGTTAGACTAAGAGATAGGCCAAAGGGCATAAGATAGAATAGATGTGAGGCTTGTAGATGTAAGGCATGTGTAGAACTTAGAGGAATAGCCAGGGTCATGAGTTTTCCAAGTGTACAAGACTGAGGTGCTACATAATCACAAAATATCATCCACATTCCCCTTTCCCTTCCCCCCAATCTAGTAATTACATTGATAGTTCAAATGAAATGAATAAGTACCTAGGTGTGTTTACACACCTTGTATTTGCTTGAGTTAAATTAGAGTGCTTTATTGGAGATGGATTTGAGTGTTTTGATGGTGATTGATCTCTAACCAAGAGCATATTATAGTGTATAATCAGTGCATATAATATGGGTCAAAATTATTTGAAATAAATTAAATTTGAAAGAGTAAGGTTTAGGAGTACACCTGTGTGTTGAAGGAACTATTTTGCCTATTGACAAGTTATTTTTACAAAAGATGTATCATTGTAAGTCTATAAAACTGAGATTAGAATAAATATAAATAAATCCTTAAAGTGCATATTTCTAAAGAGATAAAGAGAGAGAGGTTGGAAGACACATGCCCTCAAATTTAAAGTAAAGTGAGTTCCCACCTGGCAGTTGAGATTAACTCAACTGTGAAGCCTAATGATACTCATAACCTAGTGAGTTTG
The DNA here is from genome assembly GCA_037957365.1 of Torreya grandis. Taxonomy (NCBI): domain Eukaryota; kingdom Viridiplantae; phylum Streptophyta; class Pinopsida; order Cupressales; family Taxaceae; genus Torreya; species Torreya grandis. Next base: position 1,857,443 of record JARHVA010000687.1, on the reverse strand, counting down.
GATGATCAAGTCCAAATTAAAAAAATTGGAAAAATTGAGTGATTTATTCACTCCAACCATGCCAAAAGCTTAACCAATTTCTGTAGTAAATTGACTTACTAAAGTCCATACAAGTCCGCAGGGTATCAGTACATACAATAGTTTTAGAATCTAAATTTGATTTGGATTTTGAAATATTAAGCACATGTTGCATAACACATGCACCTTAAATTTGTCTCATGTTAAAACTATGTGTAACAATGGTACTATGTATATAATTCTACCACAAATGTGTATCAGAATCATATAACTATGTGTTTTGTCCAATTTGAAAAACTATGTAAGTGTGGAGGGCATGCTTCCAAAGCATTCCCCCATTATATATGGATAAATTTGAAATGAATATAAGTATCAATATGGAGAGCATGTTTCTAAAACAAGCCCCCAATATAAATTGGAGATGCTAAAAATTGAGTAGGTGTAGAGAACATGTTTCCAAATCATGCCCCTACTAAATATGTGAATTATAAGTACCATACTGAATGAATTTAGAGAATATGATTCCAAAACATGCCCCCACTGAATTTGAAATTGTGAATGGGTGTAAGCCATGTCCATATGACATGGCCACACTAAATATGTAAATTGGTATAAGTAACGTATATTGTGTGTGTGTAGAGAACATGCTTCCAAAGCATGCCCCCACTAAATTTGAGAACCATGAAAATGTGAAAGCCATGTCACCTTGACATGCACCCATTGAGTCTGAGAACTTTGAAAATGTGGAAGCCACGTCACCTTGATATGCCCCCACGAATATGCTCCCCCCTTTGAGGCAAGGGAAAAATAGTACTTGGTATTTAGCTCACCTAAAAGGGTAAGACAACTGTAAATATGCAAATGTAACCATGTAGCATGTAGAAGGAAATATATATAGGTAAATGTATCATTAGAATCAATGTGATCACATGTAGGTCTAAGATGCAAGATAAAGATCATGACAACCTCTAGATAGTAACAATACAAGCTCAACAAGTAAACAAGTGCACACATGAGAGAAATCAAAATCAAGTTAAAAGGCAATGGTCCACACAGACCACAAACAAGGGGCATGTTCAAATGCTACAAAATTGAATGGACATGACTTATTTAAATGTCCACAAAAGTAAGGAATGACATATTCAAATGTCCAAAAAATTAAAACATAGGCACATGGGCCATATATAATAGAGCATATTCAAATGCTGAAAAAAGCAAGACAGTAACAAAGCAAAATACTCAAGGAAATGTTTAAAGGAAAATCATAGGCAACAAATATAAACATGTCATAGTGGCCCATGGATCAAATCTGTTAGCAAAAAATGTCAAGTACATAACATATCAAGTACCCTGTGTAATGTATAATAATGAATAGTATGAATGTGTAAGTACATATGCAAGCTCAAACATGATAATTTAGAGTGATAATCGAATCATATAACATGTGTGTATCAAGATCATAGAAGATGGATATCCCCAATTTCTTGGTGATGTGAGTAGAAGGAAGGCCCAACACCCATAAGTGTATCATCTATATTTGTGTGCATGTGTATGTGTTTTTAGGAGTAAATGATATGCTAGTCCTCAACATGAAAGTAATACATAGATGCCAAGGATTGAATAAAACATGCAGGTGCCAAAAATATTTTTGGTTTTTTGAATGTTTTGGATTTTTTAGGTATTTTTAAAGAGACAAAATCATCTTATGATCTCATGAAAAGGATGATCATAGGTATCTTCCCACTCAAAAATTTGTTCAAGAAACTAGTGGTACTACTAAGGAGCATGTATAGGTGCAATATTTATCACTATAGTATTTGTGATGCTTATCATATGTATAATAGGACTTTGGGGTCGTGAGTTACCAATAGAAAGAATATGGGTTATTATAACCCATCTCTGTATACTTCATGATTTCTTTGGAATAATAATATTAGGAACATGTTTAGGTGCTATGGATATCTAAATGTGGTGCATATAAAATGAGTATTTTGTGAAACCCATTGTCTATCTCTGATGTAAAGGTCTCTCAAGTATTGGTCACCTAGTAAAGGGGATTGCTTGTTACTTACCATTTTGTGGCGTATTAACCTTAACAAGCTTGATAATTAACTATATAGGTATGAATTTTTCTTGTTCAAGAACATGCTCATATGGAATACTAGAAATTGTAATTACCTGATTGTCCTGAATGTATTTATCACACCCATGCATTATAGAAGGTACTTCTTGAATAATATGTATCTAATGTCATCCCAAAAACATGTCAAAGACACCCTTAAAAGGTATAATTAATAAATTAGTAACCACATGTACGGGACCAACTTGTAAATGTATATTGCTAAGAACCTTTTGGGAGGTCCCATTGAATGCTCTGACTAATATAGTATAAGGATGTAAATCATGATGAGTATAACCCAAATGTGTAAGTAATTTCATGGTGCAAATATTTTTTCTTGCACCATTATCAATCATAACACTGCATACAGGGTGTTTATTAAGGTATGTTTGAATGAATAGAGAATGAAGATCAAAATCATCATTATTAATTTCATTATTATCAAAAGAAGTGATGGGTTTCTAAAACATAGGAATTATATGTCTCGTGTAAGTACCGATGACCCCATCTAGTGGTTGTCCATAATATGATAGAGGAAGATGTGTATTATATGCCACTTGGAATTTTAGTTCTTTCTTAGAATGGTCTTACAAATGATTTCTAAATATTTTTTATTTATGGTGTTCACCAAGTTGTGAACCGGATTCTTTTAGAGAATCATGAAATATAATCTTTACCATAAGATATTAGATCTTATGCTTTATGGTAAAACATTTATTTGTGGAATGCCTAGTGTCTTGGTGATAGTCACAATAAATATTTTCATCATATCCTTTGGGTAGAGGTCTATTTACTTCAAACTTTGTAAGAAAGAGGATGGAGAGATATAAGATGATACTATAACAACCACAAGATTAATGAAGTAGGAGGCTCAACTAAACATGCAAATTGTGTCCTTGGTGCATTAGATAGGATAAGCCGATTAGGCTATTGTCCAATTGTGTTAACCATGGTGGTTGTTTCCTTTTTAGGCTCAGGAAATTTTAATTTATAACTTGGTTTAATTGTAAATTTTGTACTAGATGTAGATGAAACTGGTGTGTTTGCTACATACTTGAGTTTATTCAATGGCATAAGCTTCATTTCACCATCTTATATAACATGGCATAAGTCATCGAAAGATTAATTTTTTTTGAAAACAACAAACTCATGTAAAGGAGCAAGAAAAATTTACTTAAATATGTCTTACAACTCTTTGTCTACCATAGGATTGGTCATTTTGACTAGCATTCTCTTATATCTCAAGACATATTCATTGACCGGTTCATTAGTTCCTTGTTTGATTTTGGAATTTTAGCACAGGGAAGCTTTTTGGTACTGCTAATGGAAAAGTGTACCAAAAACTAATCTGTAAGAGGTTTTGAATGCTTTCATAGAATGGAGAGGTAAGTCATAAAACTAACTCAAAGCATAGTCCTTAAGGCTCCTTAGAAATAGTTTGGTCAAAATTTTATCATTTGAATCATAATCAAGGCATGCAACATAGAAGATTCAAAGATGTTATTTAGGATCACCCTTGCCATCATAAAATATGAGCTTAGGTGCAACAAATCTAGTTGGCAAAGGGTGCAAAGAGATCTCAAGTGCAATAGGGTCATGCAACACATCTTGTGAATCTATAGCATGTGAAGACTTTGACGCCTTTTGTTTAATGTTTGTAACCTTATCTTACAAGGTCTTTACGACTTGAAAAAATGGTTGAACTATATGCCCAGCGGGATTTTGATTTATAATTTGATTAATCACCAAAGGGGTTGAAAACATGTTTTGAGTAGTAATAGGCATTGAAACTGGTATTTGTGTTGAAATAATGGCTAAGTTAATAGTAGATGTATCAATAGCAATTTTAGGGAATAAAGGTTGAAACACATAATATGTGACCCCATTAGATGTACTGAGTTTTAATGTGTTCAAGGAGAGGGATATATCCACTAAAATTTTATATTTTTAGCTTAAAGTATAGTTTTTAGGATTTTATCAAAATATTCAAGGTTTTGTTGAATGCGCTAAAAAAGCATTATAATTACATGTACTTTGTCAATGTCTACTTGGTCATTGTTATTTGTTTCTGTATTTTCATTATCAAAATCTTCTTATATGATAACCTTAAAAGGATTTTTTTAATTGTCAACATAGTTATCATCATGATCTAAGGTATGAGATCACTCATTGGTTTGAGAAATCTTGGACGGGTTGAGGTGAAGATCAATATGTTCAATAGACACACCCCCAATCTAGGATTACACCTAGGTTGCATGTAAAATACTACAAATAAAAAATGAAAAAGTATAACAATATGAAAACATAACTAGTTTAAAACCTTATAAATAAATAAAATTACATTCACATAGATCAGGTTGACCAAATGTTTAACCCTAATTTGGATAAGAGGATATCCTACTTGGGTAGATAGGGTTGAGGATATAGAAATGATAAAACACAAGGGTGAATATAAGATCTTCAACAAGCTAATCAATGTACTAAACTCACATGTACCATATGTTGAATTTATAAAACTAAGATAGGCTATTAATAGAATGTACATTTATGCTAGATATATAAATGATATAAAATAAAGTAATTAACTATTTATGATGCTAATACAGTGTTGGATTTGATACAAGCAAGAAGTAGGAAGATAGTTTTGGATCAGTTGTTAGATTTTGGATCTGGTGCCTTTGGATCTCTAGACACTTGCTTCAGTTTTGGATAATTACATCGACATTAGTGTATGAGTTCAACACTAGTGTTTTGTATGAAATATATACTCAAACAAGATGTAACCACCTAGATGGTTTGGATTCACCTTTGCTTTGTTAGATTCAAAATTGGGTCATAGTCTATTGCTTTAGGTGAAATGGTAAAACCTTAACTTTCCATATTTAACGTGACCTTCATAAAAAATAGGTTAGTGGGCACATAATTTTAAGCTTACACTAATCCCAATGTCAAAGGGCACTGTCTACATAGCCAATACTCTAGAAGAGAGCCTCAGACTTGTGTAGTTCTCCCTTATGTGTTGGCTTGTATGTCAATCATGTAATGTCTATAAATTAACTACAACAATGACCTAGCTTATAACTTGGAAAATATGACCTTATGACTGCTCTTTTAGTACTTCAGACTTGTAGCTGGGTTGTTTCTTTGACTGATATCATAATAAGGTAGAATAAAAAATCTTTTGGTAACTTGAGTGATTCTTGAGTGCTCTTTTAGTCTTATTACTAGGTGAGGAATGAAGGAAGGTTTATATGGTATTTATATTATTGGGTGAATATTTTGTCGGCCAACTAACTGGTGACCAAAATAGTTTCTATCACCACAGCATAGGGAGATTGGTCATCCAATGTTGTAGGTTTACCACATCCAAAGGGGAAAAATCTCTCCTCTCATCAAGGGGAGGTTCCCTATTAAATATACGGAGGCTATATACTATATATATAAGCAAAAAATAATACACAGGGGTGGAATGAACCATCCATCTCTCTTTTTTCAGAGATGATGTTATGGGATAAACCATCCATCTCTCTTTTTTCAGAGATGATGCTAACAAACAGAGGAGAAATTATGGGTGATTGGTGAAGGTACTTTTCTTTCAGAAGTAACTTTCAGCCAAGAGCCAGATCCCTTCTTGGAGAGTAGAAATCCTGGTGAAGCAACAAAAGGCACTCCTCTTCTTTCAGAAGTGCTTGTTCTTGCAAACAGCAGGACTCTTTCTGGTAACAAGTGATTGGTAACAGGGTAAAAGTTAACCAGCAATCTAAGATATAGCACAAAGTCTCCACCTTGACTGCCTAAGAGTGAGATACAAAGAACAATGGGGGCACAAAGTTGTCCCAAGGTCCTTTACACAAAAACAAAAAATAAAAACACACTAAAGACAATTACAGACAGCACAAAGTCTTCCACAACTGACTTCAAGACACCTTCCTGATTACTTCCGTTAGTTCTACTTGTTAGATCAAATAAACAAGAATGATCCTAGGAAACAGACATAAGAAAAATTTCCTAAAATAGCACAAGCTATAACAACACAAAGTTTGCAAGTAACTTGCTTTCTCATTCAGATAAAATAATATGAAATTACAATCTAAGCTCAAAGTCTCAGTAATGCCTTTCAATTTGGGCAGAGTTTTGCTTCTAGTAAGGGGAAGATCTCCCTTGTAATAAATGAGAGATTACAATATATAGCACTCCAAGAAAGACTTGGGCACTTGTTTTCATGAAAAAGGCCCATGCTGCAGTCAACGTCTTCAATGCGCCTTCACTTCTGTCTGGAGGGACCATGCTGGGAACAATGCATTGCCTCAACTATGGCATGTCCATTCATCTAATGTCTCTTCCTGGATCTGGATCATCTGGTCTATCCCTTTTGATGTCTACACAGCTGTCCATTTTGCCTTTACTTTATGGAAGAAAAATAGGCCGCGTCCTCAATGTTTACAAGCTAGAAAATCTACTTCACAGACTATTCCAGCTACCAGAATAACTACTGCGTAGATATTTTTCTCTTTGTCCTCTTTCCACTTTTGTCTTTTTCAGCTTTGTCTCTTCTTGGAATTTAAGCTCCCAAGCTATCTTTTCCCCTTTCCAGTTTTGTCATTTCCTAGAATCTGAGCCCTCAAGGCTATATTCTTAGCTTTGCCGGCTCTTTCGGCTCCTTCTTCAGCTAGTCGTTGAGTTTGTTTTTTGGTTCTGTGCCACATTTGAAACTTAGCAGATATTTTACTACCTTAAATTTGACGTCCATGGGGACGTCATTGGTTGACTGTTTCAACGGTTTGGGCGGCCTTCTCGGCTCCTTGGTTCAATCGCTTTCTTGCTTCGATCACTTTATTGGTTTAATCGCTTTATTGGTTCAATCACTTTCCCACTCCTTGGTTGAACCATCCGTTGAACCACCTGTTTGTTACTTCTTTACTTGACTGAGGCCACCTTTGAACCTTTGAACCCATGAACCATTGAACTTTGAACTCTTTCGGTTAAAGGTTCAATCGATTCATTGGTTCATCCTTTGTCCGTCACTTGTTCTTTCTAAGCTCTTTGATCTTCATCACACTAGTTGAACCTTTGAACCTGTGAACTCGTTGAACCTTTTGGTTCAAGGTTCAATGGTTCAATCGGTTCATTCTTTTTATTTGGTTAAGTCCTTTTGATATTTTTGAACCAAAAGTGTTGAACCATTTGGTTGTTGAACCTATTGAGCCATTGAACCCATTGAACCTTTGAACCAAAGTGGTTTAATGGTTCAACGATTCAAGCCTTCTTCTCTTTGATAAGTGTTTTAAAGCCATTAAACCTTGAAGCGGTTAAACTTTGAACCTTGACAAATGTGCTTAACTCTTGCTGATGACGTTGAACCTTTGAACCCATTGAACCTGTTGAACCAAATTATTCCAAGGTTCAACGGTTCAATGGTTCAATGGTTCAATCCTTGTTTAGAATCTTGTCGATGAACTCTTTTGGTTGAACCAACTTTGAAATCAACTAAGTGTTGAGAGCTTGCTTCTTCTTGCAGAGTCCGTAGATTCAAGCCTGTAGAGTCTGTAGATTCAAGCCTATAGAGTCCATAGATTCAAACCTGTAGAGTTCATAGATTTCTAAGAAAGCTTTGAAAAATGAAGAACCTAAATGCTCAGAATGATTTTTGAAATGGGAAGAGAGGATTTTGGTCTGTAGGACCAAAATAGTTCAAATGTTGTTCCAAAAATGAGTGACATTTTTGGGGACCAACAGCTGGCTCCTGTTGGGGAACTACCTTCAGATGACAACTTGGAATAGCTGAGGGGAGTAGAAACCAAAATCTCCAGTGCCTTGAAGTGTGCCATTGGGATACGGAGTCATGCTACTCAAAAAGAAAGGCTCCAAAAGAAACAAATGAAAAACACAAAGTAGAAACAAAAACTATACAAATATACATATGTACAGGTGAACTTATCTGATACTTCAAGAATTGAATTACTTCAGACGCTACTCATTGTGGGACAATGAAAGGGGATGCCATCCTGGTAAACCAGCAGGAAATCATTTGGCCCCCAAAAACAGTGACGGGCGAATGGAGCTCTCCACCAGGAAACCAATTTTTTGCATCTTCCTCTTGGCCTTTTCTTCTTCTTGCTCCAAGGCAGGACATGGTCTTCAAACTGAAAACCATAACTCCTTGCTCTCCCTGTGAAGAATTCTTTTTGCTGACTTTGGAATACAATAGTATGGTCCACCACCATAGCTTCTTGTTCTGTTGGTCCAATCCAGCACATGCTTTGATTGTCAACATCAAACTCCTGACAAACCAACGGCTCAACATCTCCTTTGGTGTGAAGGAGTTTTATATCTTCATCTTGAGCAGTATTTAATTTGAGCAACAGAGATCTACATCCAACTATGGAAGAATTGCTGCCATCAAATTCTAAGATCCAAGCATCATCAGAAGCTGATCTTCTATCAAATTTCTCTTCAATAGAGATGGAAGATCCTTCTTGATTTGTACTGCACCCTACTAATTCTTCTGATGCCTTGTTTGGATCAAATCCTAGATTGCCAGCTACAGGACTTTCATCAGCTGAGACATGAGCATCCTTTGTGGTCAAGAAGTAATTACCCCTACCTGAAGGCTCAAATAGAATTTGAGTTGCAGGGGCCGATATTTGGGTGACCATAATTTTTGCCTCAGACAGGTCCGCACCTGGTTCTCCATCAATGTCCAATTGCTCAGGATTGGCTTGTAGGGATTCAAACTCAGTCATTTGAATTTTGGATTTCTTGACATGATCAATCATGTCAAATGACTGGAATGGACTTGGAAGAGAGGATGGGAGTTCATCCTTTTGGTTTTCGAGAGGGGGAGTACTGGTTTGGGAAGTTGAAGTAGAAGGTGCAGAGATGTTTGATGTACTAACCTTCTTGGCAATCACTGGGTCCTTTGACTAGAAAGGTAGAGTGGCTCCCCGCTTAGCAATTGGAATTGCAGGCTGAGCTCGTTCCTCTATTCTTTTTTTATTAGCTTGCTGGGCTAACCGATTCTCAGACTAGGTGAATACTATGTATGATCCTTCGACTGCTTCACCTTCACTTCTGGGTTCATCTTGGTAATTCAGGAAACCAATGTGGGAGTCGCCAACTGATTCTTTTAGATCCTCCCTGAAGAGATCAGTGCCATTTTCTTGCTCAAACTCAAGTTGGAAATAAGAAACATGTTCTATTTCTAGATATCCAACTGCTGAGTTGGTTGGAGGTGCTTCAAGGGCAAGGTTCCTCTGTGGGGGAGGAAGATGATTTGGCTACCCTTGATTCCTAGTGGCATTGCCTTGATATGGCTGATTTTGAAATGCCCGCCTTGGCATATCCCGATCAGGAGGAGCAGACATACTTTGGGCCATTTGCCTTTTCAAGGCTAGCAGTTCATTTGCCAACTTTTACACCATTTGATCAGTGGTGGCTGAAGGTGGATACTCAGAAGATGAAGAGGATTTACCTCTATTAGGATCTCTCCTTATCTTTTTTGCCAAGATAAGGTCATCTTCTAGCTTAGTAGCCAAGTCTTGAGTAGCTTCAAGGTCTATGTGTCTAGCCCATCTCAACAGAAAACTCACTTCAGGCAGCTGTGAGTTGATGAAGAAACACTTGATATTTTGAGGTGTCAGCTAGGCGATCATGGAAATCATGTGCCTCAGCTTGTCAAACCTAGTAATGAAGTCCCTCATAGGCTCATGGGGTTCCTTCTTCATCTGTGTGAGTTGGGCCAACAAGGCATGTGCATCTTCTGCGGGCTTGAACCTTGCTTCGAACTTGGCTTTAAGTGTGTCCCAGTCAGCCACTAATCCAACTTGCAGATGGTAGAACTAGTCTGCAACAGCACCTTGTAGGGTCTCCACAAAAAGCCTGACTACCACGTCATCAAATTCCACCCCTATCATACGACAGGCTATGTTGAAGGCTGCAATGTGTTCATTAGGGTGAACTCTCCCATCTCTAAAGAATTTGGGGAAGTTCTTTCTTCAGTTGTGTGGAAGTTCATGCAGAGGTGGAGTCAAGTTGAGTGGGCCAAAGAGTTACCCCAGGGGCCTCAAACTGCCATGATTTAATTATAAAAAAAAGGGATAACAAATTTGGGTGGAGTGGCCAGATTGTAGAACAAAAATGGAAAAGAACTGGCCCTGCTTTAGCTTGAGGCTTGAGGCTTCAAGCCACACACTCTTTTCCAGTAGCTCTAGTTTTGTAGACCAGATAAAATAATGGAGATGGAGGAAAATGGTAAGGCTATAGTGATAATGGGTAATGTTGGGTGAATATTTTGTCAATCATCATACTGATCAATAAAATAGGTCTGATCAACCACAATAGGAAGATTGGTTGGCCAGGTGTGCAGCTTTACTACATCAATCGAAGACAAATCTCTCCTCTCATCAAGGGGAGGTTCCCTATAGATACGTAAGAGCTATATACAATATAAATAAGCAAAAAGTAAGACACAAGGGCAGAATACATCATCCATCTCTCTTCTTTCAGAAATGATGTGAACAGACAAAGGAGAAAATCTTGGTGTAAACACTGAAGGCATTTCTCTTCTTTCAGAAGTGTTCTTGTAGGAAACAGCAGGAGTTTCTTTCAAATAGTAAAGTAACCAGTAATCAAAAGGGGCGTAGTAACAACAGGATGAAGCAGAACGCAAAGTTTCCACCTCAACTACCCAAAGAGTATATCATAAAGGATAATGGGGGCACAAAGTTGCCCCAGAATCCTCAACACAAAAAGAAAAGAAAAACACAAACTGAAAGCAATTGTGAAAGCACAAAGTCTTCCCGCAGTTGGTTTCAGGGCACTTCCCTATTACCTTCACTAATTCTGCTTACCAAATTAAATGAATAAGAACACCTTTAGAAGACAAATTTAAGAATAATCTTTAAAATGATACAAGCCAAAACAACACAAAGTTTGTAAATGACCTGCTTTCTCATTTAGATAAAAATGAAAATGAAATTACAACCTGAGCTCAAAGTCTTAGTCTTCTTCTTTCAAAATGGGCAGAGTTTCGCTCTTGTAAAATGAAAAGTCTCAATTAAAAATGAGATAAAATACAAACTTATAGCCACTACATAAGGATTGGCACCCTTTTCCATGGGACGACCCATGCTGCAATCAACGTCTTCAATGCGCCTTCAGTCCTGTTTGGAGAGACCATGCTGAGAACAGTGCACTACCATAACTATGGCGTGTCCCTTCATCTAATATGTTTCTTCTTTGGTATGGGCCATCTGGTCCTTTTCCAATTTGTCTTTACTTCATGGAAGAAAAATAGGTTGTGTCCTTGGTTTGGTGAGCCCATAAGTCTAGTCGATCCACTATTCCACCTACTGGAAATAACTCTTTCAAAGATAATTATGGTCCTTTGCATCGATCTTCTCTTCCCTATAGCAATTTAAATATTTGGGCTCTCTTTTCATTTAATCACTTGGTTCTTTTTTTAAGTTTCGCACTTTATTTGAATTTCCATGGATTTTCCCTCACTTTAAATTTGACGTCTGAGGGGCCGTCAGTGGTCGCCAGCTGCTTGAACCATGTTGAACCTTGAACCTGCGAAACTATGAAAGTTTATTGGTTCATTGGTTCATTCTGTCTCTTTTGTTCCATTGCTCCCTGGTTCAATTGCTTTCCTGCTCTTTGGTTGAACCATCCATTGAACCACTTGTTTGCTACTTCTCTCTTGACTGAGGCCACCTTTGAACTTTTGAACCTATGAACCATTGAACTTTGAACTCTTTCGATTCAAAGTTCAATCGGTTCATTGGTTTATTTAGTGTCTCACTCAAACATTGCTTCCTTTAGCTTTCTAGGCTCTGCTTGAACCTTTGAACCTTGAACCCATTGAACCTTTTGGTTCAACGGTTCAATGGTTCAATTGGTTCATTCGGTTCATCCTTTGAAGCCCCTTTTTGTCTAAGTCTATGAAACTTCCTTTTTGCATCTTTGTTTAGCCTTTGGAACGTCCCAAAGGAAAGGTGTCCCTTCGGGCTTTTAAAATGGTCCTTTCTCTGTCGCCAAGTCCCCCCCACAAGGGTACTTGTCCTTCAGGCTTCAACTTCCCCAGTGGGTTCTTACTTCTTCGGCAGTCTTTTTCCGTCAGGCAAAAAGCCCGAAAGAATTCCTTCGAACAAAATGTCTGAAGGAAAGTTTCTTGTTACTTGGCCATTCGTTCTTTTTTGTTTCTTCAGACTTTTTCTCTGGGTGAATTCCTTTGGACAAAAAGTCCGAAGGAATTTTGCCTTAACATTTTTTTGAGAAAATCTTCCCGAAAGTATTCTTTCTACCTCTTGGACTTAGCCATTTCCGTTAGACAAAAAGTCTGAAAGAATTGTTCCTTTTGGGCCTTTGAACAAATCCAAAGGAATTATGTCTTTTCTTTGACCTTCGAACCAATGCTACCTACCCTCTGCAAGGGCACTTGCCTTTTTCGCTTTGGGGCAGCCCCTTGAACCTGCCGATTGAACCAACCAATTGAACCAACTTTGGTTCAACAGTTCAATGGTTTAATAGGCTCATCCTTCGTTATTTGGCTAAGCCCTTTTGATCTTTTTCACCAAGCACGTTGAACCAACTTGGACGTTGAAATCATTGAACCATTGAACCAAAATGGTTCAATGTTCAACGATTCAAGCCTTTGTTCTTTGAAGCTTGCCGATGGACAATTTTGATTGAACCAAGGCACTGAACCAATCCTGGAAATGACCAAGTGTTAGAAACTTGTCCTTTTGATTGAACTTGCCTACAGAAGCCTTGAACCTACTAATCCCTTTACTGAAAAAGCTTGAAAAATGAGGAATTTGAAAGCTCAGAACAAATTTTGAGAGGGGAAGAGAGAAATTTTGGTCTGTGCAAGGCCAAAATAGTCCGTAGGTTGTCCCAAAAATGAGTGGAATTTTTTGGAGACAACAGGTAAGACACAAAACAGAGTCGCCAGAGTCTATATAATGGATAAGGGAAGGATCTGCTTCAATATGAAACTTGAGGCTTTAGACGACACATTCATCCCCATCAGAGTCACCAAAAACTATTGTGCAAGGCTGGGAAGGAAAAATTAACAATGGGAAAGCACTGGAGCAGTTCTTTCTTGCAAAACAAAATGCATGGATAAGGTTATAATGATAATGGGTAAGACACATGTGATGTTTCAATCTAAAAATTGAGGTTACAAATTGCACAAAATTACTGTGTCCCCAGCGGAGTCGCCAAAAACTGTTGGGTGAATATTTTGTCAGCCAATTAACTGGTGACCAAAATAGTTCCTATCACCACAACATAGGGAGATTGGTCATCCAATGTTGTAGGTTTACCACATCCAAAGGGGACAAATCTCTCCTCTCATCAAGGGGAGGTTCCCTATTAAATATATGGAGGCTATATACTATATATATAAGTAAAAGATAATACACAGGGGTGGAATGAACCATCCATCTCTCTTTTTTCAGAGATGATGCTAACAAAGAAAGGAGAAATCTTGGATGATTGGTGAAGGTACTTCTATTCTTTCAGAAGTAACTTTCAACCAAGAGCCAGATTCCTTTCTGGAGAGTAGAAATCCTGGTGAAGCAACAAAAGGCACTCCTCTTCTTTCAAAAGCGCTTGTTCTTGCAAATAGCAGGACTCTTTCTGGTAACAAGTGACCAGTAACAGGGTACAAAGTAACCAGCAATCTAAGATGTAGCACAAAGTCTCCACCTTGACTGCCCAAGAGTTAGATACGAAGAACAATGGGGGCACAAAGTCATCCCAAGGTCCTTTACATAGAAATAGAAAATAAAAACACACTAAAGACAATTGCAGACAACACAAACTCTTCCACAACTAACTTCAGGACACCTTCCTAATTACTTCTGTTAGTTATACTTGTTAGATCAAATAAACAAGAATGCTCCTAGGAAACAACTATAAGAACAATTTCTTAAAATAGCGCAAGCTATAACAACACAAAGTCTGCAAGTAACTTGCTTTCTCATTCAAATAAAATAATATGAAATTACAATCTAAGCTCAAAGTCTCATTAATGCCTTTCAATTTGGGTAGAGTTTTGCTTCGGGTAAGGGGAAGATCTCCCTTGTAACAAATGAGAGATTATAACATATAGTGCTCCAAGAAAGACTTGGGCACTTGTTTTCATGAAAAAGGCCCATGCTGTAGTCAACGTCTTCAATGCACCTTCAGTTCTGTCTGGAGGGACCATGTTGGGAACATCGCATTGCCTCAACTATGGCGTGTCCATTCATCTAATGTCTCTTCCTGAGTTTGGATCATCTGGTTTGTCCCTTTTGATGTCTGCGCAGCTGTCCATTTTGCCTTTACTTCATGGAAGAAAAATAGGTGCGTCCTCAATGTTTGTAAGCTATAAAATCTACTTCGCAAACTATTCCAGCTACTGAAATAACTAATGTGTAGATATTTTCCTCTTTGTCCGCTTTCTGCTTTTGTCTTTTCCAGCTTTGTCTCTTCTTGGAATTTAAGCTCTTGGGCTATCTTTTCCCCTTTTCGGTTTGGTCTTATCTGGAATCTGAGCCCTCAAGGCTATATTCTTAGCTTTGCCGGCTCTTTCGGCTCCTTCTTTAGCTGGTCACTGAGTTTGTTTTTTGGTTCTGCACCACATTTGAAACTTAGCAGATATTTTATTACCTTAAATTTGACGTCCATAGGGACGTCATTGGTTGACTGTTTCAACGGTTTGGGCGGCCTTCTCGGCTCCTTGGTTCAATTGCTTTCTTGCTTCGATCGCTTTATTGGTTCAATCGCTTTCCCGCTCCTTGGTTGAACCATCCGTCGAACCACCTATTTGTTGCTTCTTTCCTTGACTGAGGTCACCTTTGAACCCATGAACCATTGAACTTTGCACTCTTTCGGTTCAAGGTTCAATCGGTTCATTGGTTCATCCTTTGTCCATCACTTGTTCTTTCTAAGCTCTTTGATCTTCATCGCACTGGTTGAACCTTTGAACCTGTGAACTTGTTGAACCTTTTGGTTCAAGGTTCAACGGTTCAATCGGTTCATTCTTTTTATTTGGCTAAGTCCTTTTGATCGTTTTGAACCAAACGCATTGAACCATTTGGTCTTTGAACCTGTTGAGCCATTAAACCCATTGAACCTTTGAACCAAAGTGGTTTAATGGAAAGTCATGCTTTTAATAATTAGAGATAAATAATTGAAATGGGGATGTTTGTTTAGGTGGTATAAGATGTTTGTGTTGAAAGTTAGGATTGCATTTGAGAGATAAGCCCAACTAAACACTCTTATATTTCTATTTTAAAATTTGTTTTCATTTTTTTTTTTGGGTAGATGTTGCCATGTAATCTGAATAGATATTACTTTTTATTTTATATTTTATTTCGGTTATATTTTGTTGTGCGTTATTTTTTTATTTTTTATTGATGGAGAGAAAGAGAGAGAAGGAAAATATTTTATTTCAATTATATTTTATTGCATGTCATTTTTTGTATTTTTTATTGATGGAGAGAAAGAAAGACAAGGAAAATATTTTTTTAAGTTTAATGATTGTACATTAGATATAATAAATTATATTATATAATTAAATGGGTTCCACAATGTGTTAAGTGAGGTGGGATAAACTGAAGAGGATTCTTTTGGATGTTAGTTATGGGAGGAGAATAATCTATGATAACAACTTTATAATTGTGAATGAACTCAATTAAGCATAGACATGGATGGAGGTAATGAATATTTTATAACTTTATTGTGATTTTTTGTTACTTGTGTTTATGACTTAAGGAATTGTAAATAAATGATTTTTAATTTGTGAAAGCTTATTTGGGATTATACTTGATTTTTGAAAGTTTATTGTGTTTTTTTCAATTTGTGAAAGCTTATCCAATATTTATTTTCCATTTTTGAAAGTTTTTCTGAATTTAGATTTATTTTGTGTAAACTGGGAGATGTTTTTATGAAGAAATTGAATATACTTATCCCATATTTTTATGCATTTTTTAATTATTGTATGGAAATATTATTGTCTATTACTCCCTTGAACTCTTACATTTATAAAAATATTGTATTAGGTATGAGAAGTAGGACAATTAAAATCTTGTGTGTGCACCATGGAAAGAATGCAAATAAGTGTTAAATGTGTGAGTTGAGAATGCCAATGATTAGAGTTCACAAATTCCTCACTACCTCTCTATGGATCCATGCACCTATGCTATGAGCATGTCCTATAGTATCACACAATACCACTCACCTTCATTTGGTATGATAAAGTATTATAGCGGACAAAACATTTATCTAGTTGATTATTGCACACATTCCTAACTCTAATCTTTGTTAATCTCTTACAATCTATGTGCCTTCAACTTAAATGATAAGTTTGACATAGTTGATGTTAGATGAATAATTCTTGGCATTATGTGATTTTAGGCTAGTTGTACACATTGATGGTTGGTCTCATTATTTTAAAAATACTATTGGTTTCATTAATAGTACACATGTGTGCAAGCATTTAACATATTATAATTGTCAATACATGGAGTGTGCTAGTGATAAATAAGACAAAATTTCTAAAAATTTCTTCATTTTATCATGGTAGAAGAAATTGTCAATATAAGTGTTGGTGAAGAAGTTATTATTGATTATATATTCAAAGGAAAAAATCTAACATATTTGAGAATTTTTTTAGTTAACATTAAGTAATGACGTATTTTATCACAATGTATTTATTTTTCTATGATATATGACTTAATGATAAAATCTCAATGAGAAAATTTATTTATTTTCAATATTTTTTAAATAAATTTAATTTTTATTTAATTTTAATTTAAAAATGTATGGACATTATAATACAATTTAGTTAATATAAGACAATTCATTTCGTAATATAATATTTTTTTATGTAATGGATGAACAAGTTTATTTTTTTTTGTTAAAAATGAAGAAATATTTTTCTTGAAGTGCATCATTACTTCATCTTAGTGAAAATGATGACCCAATTCTAAATAATAATTTCACCACACACACAAACACCTCAATTACAAGTGCATAGAAAATAAACTAGAATAATACATGAACTTATAAAAATGTCTAATCTCCAACCTCAGAGACACTATTTTTCAAGGTGATCAACATCACATGCACCATTTGTTTGTTTATAAAAGAGATCATTTTTTTTTTTTTTTTCTGATAGACCATTGAAATCATGGACTTTATTTATTGAAGAGCAATGATAAGGGATAAAACCACCTTTGGCCCAATTGGAGAAAATATTATTTATATTTTTTATTAAAAACTAAAAATATATAATTTAATATTGTAAAAACATTTGTATTAATATATCCAAATTTACTTATTATTTTAATTATTCTATATCTAATAGATAAAATAATGGAAAACTATGAGCTATCATATTATGTAAAATATGTCAATAAAGAGCTAATCTACATTAAAATTGATAATCTAGATATTGCATAGTTTAGATTTAGAATTGACAAAGAAAGAGGAGAAAAGTGTATGGAGTTGGTTTTGGTATTATGTCACTCATATAAAGTGTCCCTATACATGGAAATTCTCTACACTGCTTTGTTAGCTGCTTAGGCCCGAAAAAGAGGCTAAAGACCTCTCTAGATGTTGTTGGAAAAGTTTAAACCCTGTGGTTGTTAGCATTGTTTAGTGGTTACTTATAGTGTCCTTGTGCACTATGTGGGTTAGTTACTCGTAAGACCTATGTGCCTTACCGAAAAATTATTCTTATGTGTGATTCCACCATTTTTCCTATTGTGTTGATGTCTATTGTTCTTCTCTTTCATCCCAAAACCCCAATTATGCTTTCAACCATAAGATGCCCATGAAAAATTGGTTAATATTTTGGGTTAGACAACCCTAACCAATCCTTTATAAATGGATGAGCATTTCATACATTCCAATACTTTAAAGAGGGCTCAATATTCATGTAGTTAAACCATTTATGTGTTTATCTACAACATCATGAATAATATATAATACAATGTGATGTTTTGATCTTCAACACTTGACACTATGTAAATTTGACTTTCATGTGTTAAGACTTGGATCTAGGGCTACTCCTTTGAGGGTTTTTAATATGTGTATGCCTTTATGATAATATCTTAATAAAGTTATAGTGTAACCCTCAAGGTTATTTTAAAGTAGTGATCCAAATAATTTATAAGTTACCAAGTCATACCATGTGACTATAACCTTAGGAATGATTTGTATTTATAGATAATTTTTCATTATTTATCACTATGATATATGCATGAAATATGTATAGCTTGACTTAGTGGACATTTACATATTAAAAAAATATCTATTGAGTGCTCCTACACACTATCAGTAGAGGTTTTTAGTATCTAACATTGTCATACCATTACCAATAGTGTCTTGGAGGTGTAAATCAATGATCTGAGATATGGAGAGGGTTTGTCTAGGATTTTGGGATGTTTTCATATAGACTGAACCGATTCTTAATAAGTGTCTTTAGCAGATAGATGTGGGCAAGACTATATATGGATAGACATATATAAGAAAATTATACGCATGAGTCAAATGTATATGCATTATCTAAATATGTCAAAGTTGATGCTGCTAAAGTGTTTAATACCAAATTTAGGTGTCTAAAGATGCCCCTCTTTTAATCTAGTATTGAAAATACTAATTCAAAAAGATAAAAGAAGAAATTTAGTAGCTATGATAATTAAGTTTGGTGTTGACAAGTATGAATAGAATTCCCCATTTTCTCAATGCAAAACCTACAAGAAAACATGTATAGATCAATGCCTTCTCATGATAAGAAATTTGAAATAATATAAATTATTGAATCACTTGAAATTGAGAAGTCATGGAATAAATAATCTTGATGGTACATGAACCAAGCTTACCCTTTATTGAATTTATTTGGAGAATATCGTGGGGTGGTCATGCCCTAAGGAGATGTAATAACTAAAAATGTGAGTTAAGGATTGTAAAGGCCCCAAATACCATTGAAGGAGTGATAAAAGTTGAGTGACATAATAACCTCAACTGCGCTACTCTGAATATCATAGTAACTCTTTTGTGGAACCTTGAAACTAGGTTTATATCTCAAAGTGGAACCCCAAAACAAGTTATTATATAAAATTAGAACCAGGTTCATATGTAAACAAGATCAACCATTACAAATAGATTATAAACCCAAAGTGCTTACGTAGTACCATTGTCTCCCCATTGATCCTAAATATATAAAATAGAAAAGTGTTTCCACAAACAATGTCAGTGCTCCAATATGATCCATTTACCCTTAAAAATTATATATAATTCCAACATCTATCTATGAAAATGTCATTGAATGCCTTAATTGTTCCTCACAATCCTATAGAATGACCCAAATATGTGTCATTTTATCAATCTAACCTATCTAAATCCCATAATTTGTCTCAAATATGAAATATCATTTTGTCATGGGCAAAATATATAAAATATGCCTCATTTTTTATATGAGGGACAAAGCTTTCAGATTACTCATCTCAAAAGAAAGAGTTATGTGAATCATGCGCTATATTGAAAAGTATAATAATGTAAATTTTATATACAAACATAATAAGATATGTCATCATAGAAAGACTTTGATCATTTAAGAATGTATAAAACATGTAATCAAGGGCAATGGGCATACCAATATCAATGTCTAGTAGATATATCAATTAAGTACATAGTGTTAAGAGTTGTAGTAGATGCATGATAGAAATAATGGAAGCGTAACATTTAATATAAATATGTGTGATAGAAATTAAAACATCAAGATCATAGTAATAGTCATATATGTGACCACACACATGCACACACATAATATCATGATCAAGAAGCACACAAGAATACAAGACATGACACAAATTTATCCCAACATAGACATGACACAACCATGACTCAGACTAGAGGATCCTCTATCAAAAGTGACCCATGACATGACAATACATAACCAATGCACCCATAAAATAATTAGTATAACACACATCAATGATCAATGAATGTCACAATCATCAAAATCAAAAATGTATAGAACAAGAAATGTTAGTCTACATAATAAATCAATGTAATCATTTGGTATAAAAAAACACAATATACATATCAAATAACACTCTAAAAAGTATGAATAAGATAAAATTCATGTATAACAATCTACTATGATCAATTAACCGATATAGAAAGATATAACCTGAGAATGTATGAAGATGCCCCCAGTATAGGCAATCCCCTAGTGTATAAAAGTTACCCATGGGTGTATTAATTTCATGCATATGCATGTTCATGTATCATATGTAACATGTATTCATCCATCCCACTCATGTATACCATGAAAACATGTGCTTATAAAATGGATATGTAATTCACCATGTATATAATGAATAATATAAATAAATTGTGTACCACCAAAGATATCATGCATAGTTCCTAGTTTTATTTTTTGAATATTTTTTATTTTTTGATTTTTGAATATTTTATTTGAATTATGTCCCAACTAAATTATGATTGTGTTAAGTGAATGCTGAAGTGTAGGTCCTAGATCAATTAGTGTAAATGTCACACGTCATGGGTGAGAAGTAACATATATAACATTGTCTGAATAAGATAAATGCTTACAAATTGTAAAATATCCTGTATCATCATATTTAATATGATCATGTGCACATTATGTAACTCTAGTATTCATAGTGACCTATGTACTCTGTTATATGTCAGGTGAATGCATCAATGTTCTTTATGGAACACACTCACAATAATTTTATGAAACTATCATAAGATGTGATAGAGTAGGTAAAATCTAATGAAATTTAATGTATTATCGATGTAAAATCCATTAGAGAATATATTTTCAAAGAAATTCCACCACTTACGTCTAATTTAATTTTTAAGGTTGAATATGTATAGGTAGTTTAATAGGTTATTGGGGGCATTAGGAGGAAATGTATTGGGCTGGATGGGCTACTCGTATGAAACACCTAAAATTATAAACAATCGGTTGGCATGGATATAATTCAAGCATCAATGTATTTAAAATGGGTTTGAATGTATCTTATGTATCGACAGTCACCCTAATAACATGTCAAATGTACTAGTGTTGGATAACACTAAGAATCACATAGAAATAACTATAGATCCTACCATAAATGATAACATAATCTCTACAAGAGGGGCTTGTCACTTCCCATTGAAATATTTTACTATATTTATCATACCAATCAAGTCTATATGTGTGTACCCCAAACTAGTAAGCAATTCCATAGTGCATATGTTTTCACTCAACTTGTTATCCACCATAACAAAATGCATAGGATGTGAGTCAATGAAAGTACATATGAATAAAGCGTATCAGTATAATCATCACCAATAAGTTCATGATCATCAAATGTGATCTTAAATTATCTTATCTATAAATTTATGTGTACAAATAATTTCATAGATTGGGTGAGCCTTCTCAATTCTAGGGGCATAAGAAATTGGATAAAGATGCACATTATAATTCATATGTAGCTAAGTATTCTTCTTGGATTCCTGTGTTGAAGTTTTATAAATTAGTACAAAAATATTTTAAGGTTCACATTAGGTTGTGTAATTGGATCCTTGACAAGTGTGCTAACATCATTGATTTTAATAGTGTTATTTTTTATTAAGTATTGTATCTTATGCCTGAAATGAAAGCATATATTAGTTGAATGTCCTACACATCTATGCCAATCGTAATATACATTAATATAAAATCCCTTAGGTTATGCCTTTGTCATATCAAAATTTGTTAGCATAGGGAGAGATATGAGATTGCACTTGAGTAACTTTTGTAACACCTTATGAGGACGTTTTGATAATAATGTAGATTGACTTTGTTGAGGAACCAAAAGGACAAGTCTATAGTAATTTATGAAACTACATTAATCATTGCCTTAGCCTCGTTCTTAATATCTTTAGCCTTGGATTTTAAAAGTGGGTTAATTTGAAACTTGGCAATAAAAAATGTTGGAGGTTTGTTGTCAGGATCTACAACATAAAGCTCTGATACCACTTTGTCAAGATTAGGAACACAATTGATTACCTTGTATAAGCAACTAAACACGGAATTTAACCAGAAGTAGCAAGTAACAAGAAATCAGAAACAACACAGAATTTGAGAGACAATACAATCTTGTATTCAACTCATCCAGAAAGAAAATACAATAAAGAAGATGCCACTTCTTCTCACACCTCTAGGACTTCCAGCAATTCTCGATCAAGAGTTCTCTCTCTCAATTATGGTCACAACAAACAACTCAAACACATAGCTGTTGTTCACCTCCAACCAGTCAGTAACACTACTGCCAGTACCAAGTACTCCACATACTCCAAGTAGATCTCCTTGATCTTGCAACAACCTACAAATCAATGACCTTACTTACCATGTAGATCTAACATGATCATGCACAACCTGCAGATCAACCTGATCTTACAATTGGAAGGATCTCTTCCTTGCCTTTAATTACAATACAAGCCCATGAGTCTATTATATATATCCCATGCAAACAATAATTAGACACCTAATTAAAATAATTAGACATGCAAATCAAGACTAAAATTAGCCTTTTACATGCAAACAATCAGTTTGTTAACAAATTGTCTGTGAAACTCACAGTTTAGGAACCACACAGGTGACCGATGTCAGTCACTGTCTGTCTGGAGATGACCGACATTGGCTGATTCTGACCAATGTCGACAACTTCCTATCTACCCCTGACCAACATCGGTTGGCCTGACTGACGCCAGCGACTATGACATTTAGCAACTCTCCATGTTTGCATCTAGGTGAAGCTTTTAGCTCCACAACCTAATAATCTCCCACTTGGAGATAAATAGCTGCACCTATATCTGTACCTATACATCCTCTAATTTTGTTTCCTAGCTTGTATCCCTCTTCAAGCTCAATCTTGAAGACCAACCACCACACAACTTGTGGTGCTACACCTGTCATCCAAGTAACCTGCCATATCTGATTCTACATACCCATGTAGAGAAGTGTCTAACCCTGCATCACATGTATACCTGCTACTGGTCCCTCTCAGATACCTGAGAATCCACTAAACTATTCTCCAGTGCTTCTTTCTCGGATTGACCACAAAATTTTTGATAGCTCCCACTACTGGGGAAATATTAGGGAGTACACATGTACTCAATCTCATCATGTGATTGGGGACTCTATTCTGTGAACTATCCATCCATAGGTGTGCTTGCCGGTTCTGCATCCTGCACTACTTTATTCACACAATCATCTTGAGACAACATCAACCTGTGATCTTTCTTGTCTCTAGGAATACTCATGCCAAAGAATTTCATTGCTTCTAAATTCTTCATGACACACCTCTGAACTAAATTTACTTTTAGCTCAACAACTCCCTACATGTGTGACCCTGCAACAAGCATACACACTACATATAATAACAGATAATGTAGCTAATATTATCCAACTTGGTAAAGAAACCACAATGGTCACACTAACATTGACTAAAGCCATGCTTTGTCATACACCTGTCAAACCTCCATTGTCTTGCAACTTTCTCAAGACCATATGCACTGGCCTTCCATCTCACGTATCCATTCTCTCTCTTCTTTAACTCAGTTGGCAACTCTACCAAAGCTCTTATTTGGTTCTGTCCCAAGGAATCAACTTCCTCATCCATGCCATGCTCCCACTATGTCCTAGATTCTACCTGCTCTGCTTCTTTAAAAATTCTTGGTTCTTGACCATCAGTGAGCAACAAGTAGTGTAAAGAAGGAGAATAATGAATTTGAGGCTTACTTACCCTTTCAGTCCTCCTTATGGGCATTTGAGACTCCTTGATAGCTTTTTGTCCACCCAAAATCTTTTTTTTGGTCAACCCTGGTCTGCACATGATCGATGTTGAATCCTCTTGATCATCGACATCGGTTCCCTGACCCTGATGCCGGTGTCCACCTGTCCATCGACGTCAGTTCTACCTGACTGACGCCAGTACCTGTGTTTTCTTGTGAGTGATGACTTTTTACCCGCGAGCTTACTTTGAATTATAACCTTGTTCAAACTGCCCTGCTCAGAATTATTTAGCCCCTATGACTATTTTCTGTCTGTCATCTTCTCCTTAAACACCAAGGCTTTCCTGTTCTTGCCAAAAACATCAGATTTCCTCTTTTTGCAATAAACTCGATCCTTTCTTGTAGCAGTAGTTTTAAGAAACCTTACTTTCTTCTGTTGCTTATAGAAATCTTGATCTATGCCTCTCGAATCTGAACTCTTACTTTTTGACTCAAGAACATGCATCCCTTCTTATTCATGTGACCAAGCCTACAAAGCCACATCTTTGAATCTACATCTGAAGTAGATAAACCAGAAGGAGGATCAGTAATACAAGTAGATAGATAAAGAGTACCTACTTTCTTACCTCTTGCTAAAACAAGTGCACCCTTGGTAACTTTCCAAGATTCCACTGTGAGAGTTACTGTGCATCTCTCATCACCCAACTTTCCTACAAAAATCAAATTTCACTTCAAAACTGGGACATGCATGACATCCTTCAACACCCATGTGTTGCCCGTCTACAATTACAGCCGCACTTCCCCTTTGCCAACCATTTGACAAGGCTTACCATCCCCTAAATAAATCTCTCCAAAGTCTCCTTGGACATAATCATGGAAAGATGCTCTATTTAGGGTTGCATGGAAAGAGGCACCAAAATCTAAAACCCAAGATTCCACTTTATCCAAGGAACATACAAGAGCTCCTGTGCAACAATATCTACAACATCTACTTCTTCATTTCCTTCATGCTAATCTTCAACCAACCAACAATCTTTCTTTACATGCCCTTTCTTTCCACAATGCCAGCAGATTTTCCTACCAGGCCTGGATCTAGGTCTCCTGCCTTTCTTTGACTTCCCTTGCTTGATCTTCTCTCTTTGCTTTCCTCTACTTTCAACACTCAAAGCATTCCCTGATGATTCACCTGTGCTTTTCCTGCGAATTTCTTCATTCAAGATTACACTAACAACATCATCCACTTTTAAGATATTTGAAGTAGACACAGTATTACTAACTGTCATTACCAAACTATCCCAACTTTCAGGTAAGGAGCACAAGATTAAGAGAGCCTTAATTTCATCATCAAAAACAATATTGACTGAAATTAACTGATTTACTAATCCATGGAAATAACTAAGATGACTATGTACCGATCCACCTTCTTGCATTTGGAAATTAAATAATTGCTTCATAAGAAATACCTTATTCGAAGCTGAGGGTTTTTCATATAAATTTGCCAAAGATTCCATTAACTCTATCGTTGTCTTAGCCTGTGATAAGTTGGAAATCACAGACGATGCCAAGCTCAACCTTATAGTTCCCAAAGCCTTCCGATCAAGAACCTTCCATTCTTCATCTTTCATATCCGTGGGCTTGCTTTCAACCCCACCCAATGGTAAGTACAGATTTTTCTAATACAAATAATCTTCTATCTGCATCCTCCATAATTGATAATTCGTGCCATTGAATTTCTCCATTCTTAGCTTACTTTCTTCTGCCATTGCTATACTCCCACTCAAACAGTGACCTGTAATCAAAACACAAACCCCTGCTCCCTGCAACTTGGCTCTAATACCACTTGTCAGGATCTAGAACATAAAGCTCTGATACCACTTTATCAGGATTAGGTGCATAATTGATTACCTTGTATAAGCAACTAAACACGGAATTTAACCAGAAGTAACAAGTAACAAGAAATCAAAAACAACACAGAATTTGAGAGACAATACAATCTTGTATTCAAATCATCCAGAAAGAAAATACAATAAAGAAGATGCCACTTTTTCTCACACCTCTGAGGCTTCTCACACCTCTAGGACTTCCAGTAATTTTCGATCAAGAGTTCTCTCTCTCAATTACGGTCACAACAAACAACTCAAACACAGAGTTGTTGTTCACCTCCAACTAGTCAGTAACACTAATGCCAGTACCAAGTACTCCACGTACTCCAAGTAGATCTCCCTGATCTTGCAACATCCTACAAATCAATGACCTTACTTACCATGTAGATCTTCTCCCTGATCTTGCACAACCTGCATATCAACCTGATCTTACAATTGGAAGGATCTTTTCCTTGTCCTTAATTACAATACAAGCCCATGAGTCTATTATATAGATCCCATGCAAAAAATAATTAGACACCTAATTAAAATAATTAGACACGCAACTCAAGACTAAAATTAGCCTTTAACATGCAAACAACTGGTTCATTAACAAACTGTCCGTGAAACTCGCAGTTTGGGAACCGCACAGGCGACCGACGTCAGTCATTGTCTATCTAGAGATGACCGACGTCGACCGATCCCTGATCGATGTCGACAGCTTCCTATCTACCCCTGACCGATGTTGGTTGGCCTGACCGACGCTGGTGATTGTGACATTTAGCAACCATCCATGTTTGCATCCGGGTGAAGCTTTTAGCTCCACAACCTAACAGTTGTTTCCATAATTTAACTTGTTAATGATGATTAGCTTAACTTTTTTATCTTTAATTATATGGCACATGTCATGAAAATATTGTAAAAGTTTTAACATAATAGAATCATGGATGGATGGAAGTAGGATTTTTTTGAATATGTCTTGCAACTATTTTTCAGCCATAGGATTAGTCATCTGTAAAAGCATAGTTTGATTAAGTCCTTATTTAATTTTTTTAATTTGAGCATATCAAACATTCTCACTAATGTTGATAGACTATTAATTTAATAATTGGTTAGGAAAATGATTTAAATCATGTATTAATTGAATGAGAGGGTTGTAAAACCATCACAAGGCATAGTCATTAAGGATCCTAGGAAAATATTTGTTAGTAATCAATCATTAGATACATAGTCTAAATATGTTGCACACAAGGATCTAAGATGTTATTTAGGATCACGTTTACCATCAAATGGTCTAATATTAGGTGAAACAAATCATATAGGAAAGGTATAATTGGAAATATATGGATTCAAAGGGTTGTGTAACAATGCTTGATATTTTTTTGAATTACTTATTCTATGAGAACCTTATTCCATTTGAGAAACCTTAGCTTGAAGATATAAAAATTATTTTATAAGAAATTTATTGGTAGGAATATTAGATTAGTAAAAAATAGGTGGTGTGACATGAGTTGAAACTATAGGAGACACAAAATTATGCAGTGTAGGGATAGCCATAAATATTTGAGGAATAAATTGAGTTGCCCCCATAATAGGTATACTAGGTGTAGGCAACACTTATGAAGCCATATGCATAACCACATTAATGTAAGTAGTAGAATAGTAGTATGAACACTTATTTCAAGATCTATGACTCTTAAAGGTGGATTAGTATCATTAAAAATTTAATCATGTTGTTCCTTAGATGTGGTTTCCTTAGGAATATTTTTCTTTTCATCTCTAGTTACATGCAACAAATTGCTAATAATATGTGGATTTATCTCAAGATATTGTTTAAGTTCACATTGATCTATGTCATAAAAATGATCATCAAAATAAAAATTATTATTTTCTCTATGTACATCATAGGAATGAACATTCATTTCATTTGTTTCTTCCATTGTAATTATGTTAGCATTTTGCTTACGTAAATAAGGTGAAATCATAAATCAAATCTAAAAGTCAAAACTCTAATAGGGGATAAATTTGAAACTCTAAGAAAATTAAAATCCTAATGTATGAGGAAATTTAGGATTTTTTTTGTGCTCAACTTAATGACTAGGTTCACAAAAATGTTTTAATTATTTTAGATCTAAGAGATATAAAATAATGGAATACTGTGCACATTAGATTATGTAAAATATGGCAATAAAGTACCGATTTGACATGAAATTAATATTCTAAATATTGCATAATTTTGATTTAGAATTTAAAAATTATGAGGGAAGAAGTGTACTTAAATTATGCTAGTATTATGTCACTCATAGGAGGTGTCCTTATATCTATAAATGTTTTATAACAGTTTCGTCAGCTACTTAGACGTAAAACAAAAGCTAAAGACCTATCTAGATGTTGCCAATAGAGTCTAATCATTGTGGTAGTTAGCATTATCTAGTGGTTATCAACAATGTCTTTATGCCCTATATGGGTTTTTAATTCTCGATAACCATACAACTACACCTTTAAATGATTCCTATGTGTGCATACACCTTTGGTCATATGCGTTGATGTCAATTTTAATTCACTTTTGTTCCAAAAACTTAATTATGCTTTAGACCACAATATGCCTTTGATAAGGGGGCTATTATTTTGTGAAGGAAAACCCATCCACTCCCCACTAAATGGATGAAAATTTTCTATGATCTAATACTCCAAAGATGGCTCAAACTGCATGTAGCTCTTCCACTTATGTGTGTTTGAAACATTGTGAAGAATCTAGATTTCAATGCATTATTTTATTCTTTGACAATTGACACCATGCAATTTTGAATTTCATGTGTCAGAATTGGTTATTGGGTTACTCATTTGAGTTTTTTTTGTATGTGTATGCCCTTTTGATAATGTCTCAAGAGAGTGTTAGTGGATTCCTCAAGGTGATTATCAAGTATTTATCCAAGAAAGTGTAAAGTTACCAAGTCATACCATGTGAGTATAACCTTAAGAATGATTTATATTTATATCTGAATCTTCATTATTTCATGAAATATTGAACCCATGAAATGTGTATAGGCTAACCTAATGGATATTTCCAAATTTTAAAAATATTCGTTAAGTACTCCTGCACTCTATAGATAGAGGTAGACCATTGCAATAACCAAAACTATCGAACTGTTATCGTTAGTTTCATGTAAGTGTAAATTAGTTATTTGAGATATGAAGATGGTTTGTCTAGGATTATAGCTTGTTCTTGTATAGATTGATTTTATCTTGAATATATATATCTATCATATAGAGGTGGCCTAGATAATGTATGGGTAGATAGATAGAGGAAAAGTGTTCACAAGAGTCAAATGTATGTGTATTATCTAAGTATGTCAAAGTTGATGTTGCCAAAGTGTATAATACCAAATTTATGTGTATATACTTATAACATTCATCTATTTTTTAAATTTATATATACTATATTAACAAACTAATGACCCCCATATCCTCAAATTAACCTTTCCCTTAATAATTTATGACTTAACCCCAAATTAACCTAAATCCATTACTAACTTCCCCCTTATCCCCAAATTTACCCAAGCCCCTAATAGTATTCCCCTTGTCCCAATTTTAAACTAAGTCCATTAGTAATTTCTCCCTTGTCACCAAATTAACTTAAGTACTTTAGTAATGCCCCCCTTATCCTCAAATCAACCTAGTGTCCAACTTTCCCCCTTTGTGCCCCAGTCAATCTAAGACCGTTAATAAGTTACCATTTTTTCCCATATTAACTTAAGTCCCTATAATGTATCCCTTGTCCCAAACTAACCTAGAATTATGTTACTAATTTTCATTTTCTTAGCAAATTAACCCAAGTTCCTTACTAATTTCCCCTATCCTAAGTCTCTATAATATCCACCTTGTCCCTAAACTAACCTAAGCCCATTTGTAATGTCCCATTTGTCCCTAAATTAAATTAAGTACCAATTTTTATTTTTATTTTTTTAATATTTATAAATAAACACAACACAAATAGTGTTGGGTTTATGCCATTAAAAACCCAAAATTTAAAAACAAATTAGGGAAGGTCCATCAATGCTCTCGAATTTTATTATTTTGATATTTTAAGGACATCAAGAATATAAAATGACATTGCACTAGAGAAAGTTATGTGAAGGTAGAAAACATGATAGAAGGAGAAAGGAAGAAGGCTCATCTACTACTAAAATTATGTGCAAATTTTAGAGAAGGCAACAACACAACAAGAAAAGAATATGGATAGGAGTTCCTAATAATAGAGTTATGGAGACAATAGTTACATATATTTGAGCCAACTAATGAGATAAAAAATTAAGAATAATAGGAGTATAGAGAACCCCTCATAAATCAAAAGATAAAGCTATTTCATAAATGCCATATTCATCCCAATGCATCACTTTGTGGAAGCCTAATCGTGTTAGCTCAAAAGAAGAATGGGACATGGTGAATTTTTCTTTATTAAAACACCCTTTGTTAGGTATGGAGCCTAATTGTCTTCCAAGATTAGAGGTTAAAATTTTGATGATTATTTCAGTCGGGTTTGGATACCATTCTTTGTATCCCTATTGCACGTGGGGGGTTTCAAGGGGAAAAACCTCCTTGTGGGGTCCAAGGGGATGACTCCCTTGATGGGGGGTCCGGGGGCTGCACACCCTGGCTGGGGTTCGTGGGCAGCACCCTCAAAGTAAAAATATTATTAAAATTGTCTTGTGAAATTATAATTTTTTAGTCAATCTGGGCCACTGATTATATGTTTCTAGATTTGATGGTAGAGGTTATGTTTAGGTTTTTTCACCCTAAAATATATTAAGATATGGATGATATGTGAGTGAAGAAAAATTAACACAGAATGGAGGCGAACAAGGAGAGAGAGGTGTAACAGAGTTTGTTACAGGATTTTGTTTCTCTCTTGTATTGTTGGAAACTATATACTAAACAAGTTTGATGGATGTAGCCCATTTTAGATGAACCACGCTAAATCTGGTGTCCCCTGTTATGTGTATGTTTTTGTTTATTTTTTGAATGTTTGATTAATTTATTTCATAGTTTCTCTTGTATGTGATTTGGGGATAAATCCGGGTTTTAATTTATCCTAACACCCTTAACAAGATCATTGTCAAGAACATTATCTAACATGTGTCCACTACACATATATACATGTACTACACATGTATATATGTGTAGTATCCTACACATGTAGTAAGCCTCTATAATATATATATATATATATATAAACCATGTGATATAAATTGTATGAGGGTTTACAAAGTTGTAAAACATTCCATTAGTTTTGTTTTATATCGTCAAAAGGTTTTTGCATTCTATGATGCATAATGTAAATGACAAATTATTTTCTATTTAAATTTTCATCATATTGTAGTTGTTTGATGCCCAAAGACCATGTTGGAGTCTCTTTTGGTGTAATTTTACTTTTCTGATTCTTGGTTGCCATGTTATCCTAATATATCTAGTTAAATAAACAAGCAGTGCGAAATAAGAATATAACTACTATCAACATTAAATGTGATGCATGACTCTAGTGGTAAATAAATAAAAGATATAATCTAATTTAATATTTAACAAACTGCCAAATTTGAAATGAATGCAAAAAAAAAATGTTATTGATAATATTGTTTGTCATCATTTTATATATTGGGGTG
This sequence comes from Torreya grandis, assembly GCA_037957365.1. NCBI lineage: Eukaryota > Viridiplantae > Streptophyta > Pinopsida > Cupressales > Taxaceae > Torreya > Torreya grandis. Next base: position 1,825,995 of record JARHVA010000687.1, on the reverse strand, counting down.
ACCCCTCGTTAACTTGCTTTAAAAACCTTTTGTATACATAGTCTAATGACCAGCTAGGGACATGTTGAGACAACATCATAGGATTTGAAATCCATCCACTAAACGCAACTCCTAGCACCAAACAAGGCACTTGTAAGTCTATATTCCGATGTAGATAAACGTCTCAATGGCTTATCCAAATGTGATGCATGAATATAGCTATAAATAAATAAAAGATACAATCTAATTTAATATTTAACAACCTACCAAATTTGAAATAAATGCAAAAAAATATATAAATAAATGTTATTATTGATATTGTTAAATAAACAAGTAGCATGAAATAAGAATACAAATACTATCAACATTAAATATGATGCATGAATATAACTATAAATTAAAAAAAGATACAATCTAATTTAATATTTAATGACCTGGCAAATTTGAAATAAAAGTAGAAAAATATGTAAATAAATGTTATTGTTAGTATTGTTTGTCATAATTCTATACAATGGATGATCCCTCGTTAACATGCTTTAAAAACATTTTATGTACACAATCTAATGTCTAGCTAGGGACATGTTGAGATAACATCATAGTATTCAAAATATGTCCGTTAAACCCAACTCCTAGCACCAAACAAGGCATTTTCAAATCTATATTCCAAGGTGGACATATCTCACAATGGGATACCCAACGATTCTTTTCAACATATTTAAAAGAGCGTACAATTTCATATATTTAAAAAGAGATATACATTTTGATGTAATATACTAATAACGATTTTAGAAAAGATCAAAACATCAAGGGTATGTCTCATAATAAATTTTATGTACTATTTAAATATCTACTAAAGGCCAATACTAATAATAATTAATTGTTTATTTTCTGATAGTTTGACATTTCAAAAAATTCTATATACAACTATTTATTTTCAATATATAATTTATCAAAAATCAATTTACAATTTAATAGACATTGAAAGGCTAAAAGTGCATAACCATTGATATAATAGTTTTGAATTAAAAAAAAATGAATTAAAAAAAACTCTAAAATAAGTAATAGTTTGTTTCACACAATAAATTTATAAAAAAAAAACTAAAATACAAAGGGATGATAACATATAGTCTATTAATTTGTTTTCTTACTTTAACAAAGGCCCAATAAAGGGAGGAGCAGAGGAGCGAAGCGTGTGGACAATATTTAGAACTGGTTTTTCCCGCCTGGTTGGGCCCCCTGAGTACGACAGGCAGGGCCATGGATCTAATGGAGGTCACTGTAGGTAGCAGTACCTCTAGGGATCTGTCCAAGAATCTATTAGGGGATAGTCCATCCAATGGATGGAAGAAGGCACTCATAGGTGAAAAGACGTGTCCATCAAAAGGCATGTCGAATCTCCCTGTTCTCTCAGAGGGTAAGGCGTTAAGTATCCCAAATGATCTGGTGGAGGAAATAGTGGCATCCATGGACCTTACACTGGTTGGTAAGTTTTTTCCTTTCCATCCTAATACCAAAATGCTTAGAAGATGGATTATGTCTAGGTGGAAAGTCAAAGGTAGTGTTTCAATCACAGCCATGGCTAGAGGTCTATTCCTTTTTAGATTTATGAATAGGGAGGACATGATTGCTACCCTTGCTGGAGGTCCCTAGCTATTTGGACCACATTCTCTAGCCTTATGCTTGTGAAAACCAAGATTTGATCCTAACTCGAACCTCAATAAGACAACACCTGCTTGGGTAAGATTACCAGGATTCCCTTTGGAATACTGGGATGAAAAAATCTTCACGGCCATTGGCAATTCTATTGGTCAATATGTCACCTCAGATCATATAACTAGAACTAAGTCCATATGTGTGTATGCTAGACTCTGTGTTAATGTTGAAATAAATAAGACTCTCCCTACGTCCATTGAGCTAAACTCTAAATATGGAACTTGGACTCAACCAACTACTTATGAGAATGCTACCACTTTCTGTCAAATATGTAAGAGGAAGGGACATCTAATGACACAATGCAAAGTGAAGCAAAGGGGAATGAAAGAGGATTCCCAGAATGTAGATAAGGAGCAAGCGAACAGGAAGCAGGAAATAGAGAATAATGTGGAAATTCCTGACAATACAGGAAAAGGAGAGGAGGGGAAGGGAAAGGAGGCTACCCCTAGCAGTGAAGGTGAAGTTGTCCCAAAGGAAAATATAGGATTAGATGATAGTCAGAAGGCTATAAAAGAAGGAGAGGAAGAGAAGAGAAAGGAGGATATCATCAGTAGTGAGGGAAAAGAGGTCCTAAAGTAGAATATAGTATCTGACGACAGTCACAAGGCCACATTTAACATAGTCTACACTTTAGAAAAATAGACTAATATGTTTAAGGAAGGGGCAAGAGAGGACCTTTTACTAAAGGAAGTCAATGAAGATGACACAGTTTCAAGGATTGGATAGGAAGAAGTAACACCTAAAAGTCACACTCAATGAGTACTAGATCCACAGTCAAATACAAACTTTTTTCGTGATCTGGAAGATGGACGCCAGGTAGGAAACTACTTGGCAACGGGGGTAGTAGGACAAGATGGCAGCAATGAACAGGAAGAATGGGTTACCCCAAAGAAAAAGATCTGAAAAGGTAAAAAATATGCAGATGTTGGTACTGAGCCCAAACCTAAGGGAAACAAGACAAAGAGAGATTGCTAGGGACATTTCCAGTGGAAAACAGAAAACACTAGAGTCCCATCCCTCCAAACTCTCTAAATGAGAATATCATCATGGAATTTGAGGAGCTTTAACAGCCCCTCAAAGCAGTTTGAGGTTAAAAACTTCATTTTAGATAATAAACTAGATATTCTATTACTCCAAAAAGTCAAGATGAAAGAGGAGAATTTTGCAAAAATTGCTGACTATATATGGCCTAAGGTGGCTTTTTGTATTATTCCTACTGAAGGGGCTTCAAGAGGGATTGTCACTATGTGAAATAGTGCTAAAATCCAAGGATCTCTTATGGCCCATAATAAGCACTTTTTGATTAACAATTTTTCCATGAATTCTTTGAACTGGATGTTGGTAAATGTTTATGCACCAAATAACAGAGCTTTGAGACATAAATTATGGATAGATCTGAGTAGCTACAGGAATAATCCTCAGAATTCTAAATGGATGTTAGTCAGAGATTTTAACACACCTTTATACCTTTCTAAAAAATAGGGTGGAATTATTGATTACTCGGACAACATGTTCGACTTTGCTGAATTCATCAATGATTGGGGATTATTAGACATAGAGTTGTAGAACCAAAATTTTACTTGGACCAATAGAAGAAGAGGAGATCAAATGATTCAGGTTAAATTAGATAGATTTTTGATATCAAGTAACTGGAATGATTATCAGAATATGTAGACGCATGCTCTACCTAGAACCATGTCTGACCACTGCCCGATTATCCTCAATTGGAGAGATCAGGGACATCACGGACCTCCTCCATTCTATTTTCAAGCTATGTGGATTAAACACAAAGGTTTTAGACAAATGGTGGCTCAATGGTGGAATATTCCCATTCAAGGTACTCCCATGTTTAGAATAGTCAAGAAACTCCAGCACATTAAACAAGAAGTTCATGGCTGGAATAGATACAGTTTTGGGTAGGTTTTCTAGCAAAAGAAAAATATAATAGGAAAACTTAAGGCTATTCAGCAAATGATTGATCAAGGGGATGACTCTGAGGGCACCTTAGAATAAGAGAACAGTCTGTCTTCAGAATGGAAGAATCTGATGGAAAAGGAAGAGGTTTTCTGGAAACAAAAATCTCGTGTTCAATGGCTTAAAGAGGGTGATAGGAACACTACTTTTTTTCATCTCTCAGCTATGAAACATAGAAAATCCAACTCAATAACTAAGCTTGTCTTGGAAAATGGAGACATTATTACTGAGGATAACGAAATAGGGGAGCAAGCCAGGGTGTTCTTTCAAAATTTGCTTACGGAAGAAAACAATAATGATAGAATTGATAGATCTATGAGTCAATTCATTAATAAAATCCCTTGTTTGATAACAGAAGAAGATAATCTAGAAATGATAAAGCTTGTATCTGATGAAGAAGTACATGCTATTTTATTCTCAATGGGTGCTTTTAAAGCCCTGGGTCCTGATGGCTTTCCTCCTATATTCTTTCAGGAATATTGGGAGATTGTTGGAGTGGACCTCATGGCTGTAGTTCGTGATTTTTTTAGATCTGGAAAACTTTTGAAACAAGTCAATAATACCTTCGTTGTACTTGTTCCTAAAAAATCTCAACCTTTACACCTTGTTGATTTCAGACCCATTAGCTTATGCAACACTGTGTATAAGATATGTACTAAACTGTTGGTTTTGAGAATTCAACCCTTGCTTGACAAAATTATTTCTCCTGTTCAAAAAGGTTTCATCTCTAGCAGACAGATTCTTGATGCTGTGATCACCACATATGAGACTATCCACTCCATGGATAAGAGCAGAATCCCTGGGATGGCCCTCAAGCTTGATATATCCAAAGCTTATGATAGAGTCTCATGGACTTTTCTATTCCAAGTGATTAGAAAATTTGAGTTTAATGATAAATTGTCTTGCTTATTATGGAATGCGGTCTCTTCTGCTAAATTCTCAGTGCTGGTTAATGGTGTTCCTAGAGGGTTTTTCTCCTCCTCGAGAGGAATTCGTCAGGGAGACCCTCTCTCCCCATACCTATTCATCATTATAGCTGAGGCATTGGGAAGATACATACAAGCTGATATAGTTTCAAAAAAGCTAGTAGGCATCAAACCTGCCTCTTCCCTTCATCCTATGGTTATACAACAGTTTGTGGATGATACCATCTTATTTGGCATCTCATCAGTGATCGAAGCTAGAAGATGGAAGAATATACTTAATGATTATGCCAAAGACTCAGGACAAAGAATAAATTTCTATAAAAGCAATGTGTACTTCTTCAACATTCCCAATGAACTTAGACATATAATCATTGATATCTTAGATTGTGTTGAGACTGGCCTACCAGCTACCTACCTAGGTCTCCCACTCTTGGTCAAAGAGGTATCTTCAGGTTTTTGGAATGGTATTGTGGAACGTACATAGAGGAAACTTCTTGGGTGGAAGGGGAAACTACTCAGTAGTGCGGGTAAGCTGCAACTTCTTTGGGCATCCTTGCAAGGTATTCCTACTTACTTCATGTCTCTTTTTAAAATTCCTACATGTTTTACTAAAAATCTAAAATAGATCAAAAGGAAATTTTTATGGACGGGAGTGGAAGACAAACAGAGAATGTCTTTAGTCAGATGGGAAAACGTGTGTCTCCCAAAATCTCATGGTGGACTTAATATAAGATCCATTAGGAAAATGAATAAAGCCCTCCTCTCAAAAGTTAGTTGGAATCTGATTCACAACAACAGTGAGTGGGGGGAAATAATGTATGCCAAATACATGCATAGCATTGATGATTCCAACTTTCTTCAACAGGCGGGATTACCCCAGGGGTCTGTGATATGAAATAAAATTCTAAAAAGTAGAAGTCTTCTCAAACAGGGAATTAGGTGGAAGCTTGGAAATGGCTAGCAGATTAAATTTAGGGAGGATAATTGGTTAAGGGACAAGCCTCTCATCTCCCAAGTAACTATGGAGAAATTATAGACCTGACTACTCAGTTCTTTGGTGATAGGGTTAGTGATTATATGGAAAATAACAATGGGATAAGGAGCTGGAAAAACCTTTTGGATTGCTGTGTGCACAGGCCTGAGCTTATCCCAAGAATTTTTGAGATTCAACAATGTGTTCAGGAGATCAGAATCCCACTCTTCCCTCAGGAGAATGAAAAATACTGGTGGCCGGATAAGAATGGATCGTTCTTTGTCAAATCTGCCTATCATCTACTTACACCTGAAGCTCAGAATAAGGAGGTATGGAAAAAGGTTTGGAATCATAAACTCATTCATAAGATTAACTTGTTTTGGTGGGCTACTGCCCATAACAAAATCCTTACTCAGGACAACCTTCAAAAGAGGGGGTTTACTTTGGTCAACAGATGTTTTCTGTGTGGTTCTAGAGAGGAATCAGTTTCACACCTATTCATACACTGTGAGGTTACCCGGGACTTATGGGGCACAATGCCTAACAACTTTGGCATTGAATGGGTTTGCAATTCTGACATTAAAGAAGTAATTCTCAGCTGGAACTCAACCTTCACACATCCCTGGATTAAGGAATCATGGAAGCAAGCTCTGCCATGCTTGAGCTGGACTTTATGGAAAGAGCGAAATCACAAAATTTTCAGGGATACTGCTAGAAATGTTGCTCAGGTGTTTAACTCCTTTGCTAGGACCATCTTGGAAAGTGTTACAACAGCTCATATTAGTGTTGTGGAGAAACCCCTATCTAAATTTGAAAGTCAAATTGTGGCCAAATGGAAGGTTTTAAACCTTATCCCTGGGCATGATAATTCCAAAATTCTTCAAAGACTTCATACTAAATGGATACCACCTAAGTCCTATTGGATGAAACTCAATTTTGATGGGGCATCCAAGTTGATTGGTAAAGCAAGTGGAGGAGGAATAATAATAAATGAAAAAGGAGGGATGCCTGTTGTCTATGCTGGTGGCATGGGTTGCCAGAGCAATAACTATGCTGAAGCTATGGCCTTACTTTGGGGATTAAAGTTAGCTATATCCCTAGGAATTAGAAATTTGAATATTCAGGGAGATTCTAAGTTGGTCATAGATGCCGTTAATAAAGCATCTAACATTGGTATTCATCTAAAAGACATCATTACGGACATCTAATTTCTTTTACAAAAAATTTCCGAAGTTGAGATTACCCACACCTATAGAGAAGGTAACAGGGTCGCTGATGCTTGTGCCAACCTTGGTCAGCAATTCTTAGGATGGAGCGTATGGCGACAAGGGGCTCATATACCCCCAAACATTAGAGAGATCATTTAGAAGGAGATGACGGAGCATGAATGATGCACTTTGATGACGAAGATAGCTTTTGAAGGCGGTCCACGTGGAGAAGGCCATTGCGGATCATGGAAAATGATAACCTTAGTACTTCCTTGATTGTCATGATTAATTCCTTGTATCATGAGGTGGAGGTGCGAGAGTCGCATCATGAAAACCAAGGGGGAATTATTTTCAAGCATGAAAGTAAATGTCACCATGGTGGGCCATTTTATAAAATGAGCCTTCACATCTGCATCCAGTGCAAACGAAACCGAGGGCTTGTTACTTATTCGAAGCTCAAGGCGGTAATTGGGGTATGAAGAGCCAAAAATTCTATAAATTTTGGAGGACACTAGTGGGAAATAGGCTTCTCGGGTTTTTGAGGTCATTGAAGACCAGGGTGTTGATTCTAGGGGAACTATTGATAATAAGGAGAAGATGCATGTAGAAGAAGTTGGTGAGGGTTCAGAGAATGAGAATGATTGGAAAATAGATATTGGGGCCTTGAAGGTCCGCATTTAAAAGCTGGAAAAGGTCTTCGCCATAGGCCTTTGAAATAATATGACTATGTTGGAAGCGGTGGGTAATCCAGGGAATGCTGACAATGCGAACAATGAGAATCTTAAGGATCTTGTTAATTCTATAGCTATGTAGTTTCATCCTTTCTGACTCTAGTCTTTCCAGTGTTTATTTTGCTTTTGAATTTGTTTCTCAGTTGTGTCGTTGGTTCGGTGTTGGCATCTTTTGTTTGCCAGCCTTCCTGTCTTTTTTGACTGTATAGGGTTCAGCCCCTGGTTTGCCGCCTTAATTAATCAAAAACATATAGTCTATTCTTGGGCAAGTGTAGACCAATTAAAATAAAACTCTAAATTAAGTAATAGTCTATTTCACATGATACATGTTTAATTAAGTAGTTTATAACATAAATGAAGCAAACTAAAATATAAAGGCACAATAAAATAATTACTTACCAAGCTTATTCTAGCTCGAAAAGGGTCGGTTCGGATTGTCTATTCTCGAATAAGTGTGGACCAAAAAAAATTTATGAAAATTATATAATATATTAATAAATATATATTACAATAAATATAATGAATACAAATTGATTAAAGATAAAAAGAAAGGCTAATGTAATAAAGAGTTCCTCGTTATAGTCTAGTGATCCATAAAATAACACTTATTTTCATACAAAAAGAGTTTACCTTGGATCCTTTCGTCAAATCACTCAATTTCTTGAAAACACTTAAGGAAATGAAACTGAATTTGTCCTTTTATCATATTTTATCTAATTATGCATTAAATAGTGATTAATAAACATGATTAATCAAAATATAGAAAAAATGCACAAATAGAATCAACTCATGACAAGCACGTGATAACGAAGTTTGGCAATGCCTATGTCTCTGGGTTTGCTTAAAGTACAAACCAATCATTTTTCTTGAAAAGTGAGTACATGGCCAACCCTCATGATTTTTAAATGGACACTCTAAGACTACATATAAATTGACAACAAACCTTCAGAAAGTCCTAGAACCCACGGATAAACCTTCCAACTTATTGTCGTCAATGCAATCTCACAATCATGTGGATTTTAGCCAAAAATATTGAAAATAGACTTACAAAATAGCTTTAATAAAATGATCACAAAAAATTAAACATGCCATTGAATTCATCTCAGAGTCTAAGACAATACCCTAGTTTACATCGAGAAATTAAAATCTCTCCAAGTCCCTCAAAACTTGGGATTTTGCAAACTGATCTATTATGGCCTATACACAGTCTGCTCTATTATTCACTTTGAGGCATTAAAAATTTCATTAATTGACCTCAAATATAGACACTCAGCATATGAATGGAACCGGATTTAAATCTATAACATATCTTTAGTTCACTCTAAAGTCTAGAAATGCCTCCAAGTACCTTAAAACCGAGGAAACATGCAAACTAGTCCTTATGCCTTCACTACTCGACTGAGAACTTGTCTTCAAATACAATTTAGTGCACTTTATATGGTGTTTGAACTCACAGGTTCGATGGTGGGGAAGTTATCCTTTTATCCTAGAATTCATGGGTTCAATTCCCATGGCATTGCATTTACTTGTTATCCATATCCACAGTTTTGTTTGGGATTTATCTTATCCCACATACATAAAATATGATATGTTTACCTTTTAATAAAGGTAGGTTCGTGGCATCACCGATTCCTATGGCATGAAATTTGGCATGGATATATTTGGTTATAACCTAGATGTATCACATCCCAAACTTGGTATGGTGACTTATCATTAATGTGGGGGTTGTTCGGATGCTTGAAATGTGGCAAACTTGGAAGGTATGTTGGATGTCTTGGACGTGGGATAGGACCTTCAATGGTCTTTGGCTTGGTAATTAATTAATTACATAAAAATATAGTCAATAGGTGACTATAAAATTTGAGCATGGAATAATACGTGGTGGATTGAGGACCCATTACATGGACCACTCTCCATTCAACACTTATCAATGTCCAGCGGGATGCACTAAAAATTTATCGATGATAGGGTCCCCCTTCGAGATAAAAGAGGACTCCATCGACTACGGTCCTCATAGCCAAACTTTTATGCCTGTCAAAGACCAATTATGAAACCACACAATTTTTGTCACTTCATGCCGCGTGCCATATGTTATTGTGTTATTGGTCCATTTGGTGATTGCTTGACCACATTGTATTTTTCTCTATTGAGTAGGAATTTTGAGAAGCCATATCTTTTGACCACGACCCTAGTTTTTTGAAAGAGATATCATTAGAAAACTCTTGGAATGCTCTATGTAGTGAAACTATTTTTGAATCATTTTAAGTTGGTAATTTTTTTTATAGTTTTACCAACTTGACCTTGTTTGACTAGCTTGACTAGAATTTTGACCCACTGCACAAGGAGCATATGAGCTTCATTTTCTACATTTCACATACCATTAGAAAGGTCTCTGTGGGACTTAAATAATGGTGTAGGTTTCAGTCTGATTTGAAACCTTTTTTTATTTGTCCTTTAGATCAATCCTCCCCATTAAGAAGGCTTTTTGTTCTCAAAAAATTGGTACTGGACCTAATACTTTAGGTGATGATATTTTCATGGCTCTGGCTATTGTCTCTGACTCTGATGATCCCTTTGATGCTATTCAGTTCCAAAGATACTCTAACAGGTCTTATCGGTCTATTCAGGTTCCACAATTATGTCTACAATGCTTAAAACAACTGATTGATCACATCTTTTGTAAACCCTCTGTTGTTGCACAACCATCAATAGCCTCTATACATAACTAGGGTGAAATGACTTCTTCTATTGCATGACTTCACAAGATCCTCTACAGAGATAAGCCTAGTGATCTCCTCTGTTGTCGCTAAATGGTCCTTTGCAATATATCAAATACAGAACCCAAATCATAGCACAGAGAAAATAGTGGCAAAATATGATTCATAACTCAAAAATATAAAAGGCCTAAAACAAGGCATGATTTATATTGAATCCTACAACTACCAATAAGGTCACAATATATCAAACTGTCTGCCTACTATCACATCCTGTAAGCGGTAAACTACCAAACACTGAATCAATCACCAATACAACTACAAGACAAGTTTGTCAATGTAAACAAAATACAATATTGGTTGTGACTATGTCGCATTACATTGCCCCAATGGGTCTTATCAATGCATCCAATCACACACATGCCAAAAATAGATGCATCCAAAATAGTAGTTAAGTATGAAACTGAACACTGTCAAATTCCATCAACCTATAAAACTACTATAAAATCTTTCAAGCTAATTAATGAGTTAAATTCTTTAACAATTCAATAAGAAACTCATAAAGCTAACACTAAAGATTCCAAAAATAGAGCTTTTAAAAACACAAGTGTGAGAATTAAAAACTTCACATGATGATCATGTCTCTAAGTGTTCCCACCATAGTAGCTCCAAAATGCATATATCAAAGCATGGGTAAATGTCCTTTGTCAACATACAACAATGATCCCAAAAATTAATTTTCAACATAAATGCATTATCAATCCACTAATCATGATAGCATGAAATTAATAAACTATTTACTAACCCTCTTAATCAGACTCTCCTATTTAGGGTGTTTAATTTATTTAGTAGATTTACCGACATCTACATGGGTTGATTGAACAAAAATTTCATTAATTACCTTATCAACAGGTTTATAAACCATCTTTTTCTTACCATTACCAGGATGGTGGGATGGTTGAAGTTTCCAACACTTCTCAACCCAATGTCCACTCATGTGACAATGAGTGCAAACATCCCTTTTCTTAAGTGAGATCACCCATTTACCATTTCTTGATTTGCTAGTATGAGAATGGTCTTTAGCACTTGTAAGCTGCTTTAGTAAAGCTTGTCTTTTCCAATAATATGTGGCACAATGGTTATTCAATTTGCAAAATGTATAAGGAAAAAAATGCAACATCTTCTGAATATTGAAACCAAAATTTGGAAATAGCAAAAGTGATTCAGAAGTCTCTCAATTCACATTCCAATTGTTGTCTTTTATAGTGTAAGCATGAGGAGGTGGAATTTCAATACCTCATTTACCTGATTTCTTACACCGCTCATCATTCTTTCACAAGGAGGAATTCTACTCTGCTAGTGGCTTCAGATCTTGGTTTTTATAAACTTGTCCACTTTCAACAATGGAGGAACTCTTTCCGATATCCACTTTCTCACTAGCATAATCCAATCTTGCATGGTGAGATCTATGGTCTACTTGTACTGGGTTAGCAATACCTTGGCCATTCTTACCAAGGCCCCTTCCATCAAATCCCATTTTCAATAACAGTTTAGATCAAATGCCCTTAGTGAGTTTTTCAAAACTACCAAAAACAACATCTGAGACTAAATAAAATGAATTATCAAATGAAAAACTTACAGTGCACTCATCAGTCATAGTGCTTACATCTGTAGTGGAAGGTAATTGATGAAGACAGTGTTTCTCTTCATCCTGCATCTGTGCCAAGAGCTCATCCTGGGATTGCCGCTCTGATTTTAAGTGGGAAATCTCCTCTTCCAAGGAGTAAAAATGAGCTCTCAAGAAATTATTCTCTTCCTGGATTTGTCGGTTAATTTCTTCAAGCTCATTAAGCCTCTCTTTTTTCAAGGCTTTGCTTGTAGCTTCATGTTCCCTGCAAACGACCTAATTCCGTAAAATGCACACTACAAATGGAATATTAATATGCCCAAAAAGTATATAATAATACTGAAAAACTAAAATAAACACAACTGATATCAAATCCACAAAATCAGAAGCTAACTAGCTCACCAACTGCTTTGATACCAAACTTGATCCATAAACTGGAACTTATTTTCGTGCAAAAAGAGTTTACCTTAGATCCTTTCATCCAATCACTCAATTTCCTGAAAATACTCAAAGAAATGAAACTAAATTTGACCTTTTATCATATTTTAGCTAAGTATGCATTCAATAGTGATTAATAAACATGATTAATCAAAATATGGAAAAAGAATGCACAAGTAGAATCAACTCATGATAAGCACGTGATAATGGAGTTTGACAATGCCCATGTCTTCAGGGTCGCTTAAAGTACAAACCAATCCATTTTCATGAAAAGTGAGTACATGGCCAACCCTCATGATTTCAAAATGGACACTATAAGACTATATACAAATCGGCAACAGGACTTTAGAAAGACCTGAAACCCATGGATAGACCTTTCACCTTACTATCATCAATGCAATCTCGCAATCCTATGGATTTTAGCCAAAAGTCTCAAAAATGGACTTAAAAAATAGATTTAATAAAATCATCATAGGAAATTAAACATATCTTTGAATTCGTCTTGGAGTCTAGGACAATACCTTAATTTATACCGAGAAATAAAAATCTCTCCAAGTCCCTCAAAACTTGGGATTTTACAAACTGGTCTATTATGGCCTACACACAATCTACTCTATCATTCACTTTGAAGCATTAAAAATTGAATCAAGTGACCTCAAATATAGACACTTAGCATATGTATGGAACCAACTCAAAATATAGAACATATCTATAGTTCACTCTAAAGTCTGGAAATGCCTCCAAGACCTCAAAACTGAGGAAACATGCAAACTAGTCTTTATGCCTTCGCTACTCCGCTGAGAACTTGTCTTCAAATACAATTTCATGCACTTTATATAGTCGAAAATATCTCAAAATGCTCTATGCAGTGAAACTATTTTTGAATCATTCCATGTTGGTAAATTTTTGCAGTTTTACCAACTTTGACTAGCTTAACTAGAATTTTGACTGATTGCACAAGGAGCATACAAGTTTTGTTTCTTGCGTTCCACATACCATTGGAAAGGTCTCAACGGGCCCTATGCAATGGTGTATCTTTCGGTCTGCTTCGAGACCTTTTCCAAATTGTCCTCTAGATCATCTAGGCAAAACAACAAATCACATAAGTCTTTTTTACATTTTGCATTCCCATATATATATTAATTATTTACTACGATAAATATAGTTTTATACTATATATTATAAATATAATATACATCAATATATTAATAATTATATATTTTAATAATTATATTATAGATACATACTTTATTTAATAGTATATAATATAATCTAAATATAAAATACCTAAGATCTAATAGGGAATATTTCATAATTAATATTCTAAGTTTTTATAGAACTTATTCAACGTTGACAAACACCTATATCATTTGGGATATAGCATTTTTTTTGGCCTCGGGCTATTATATTTTTAATTTTATTTATTGTTGATTTGAAAGGATGTAAGAAGTTTTGCAATGGTTGAGACTTATACCTACCAACTTCTTTACCATTTGGGGTTGATTCTCTCAACTGGTGACTTCTCTACCCCTATCTCTTTCCATGAAGAATATAAGTGATTGTGTAGACAAAAGCCTTGCATGGCAATTTAAAAATCGATCGATTTGTACCTATAATTAGTTTGTGTTACACAGACTTATAAATAAATGACAATTTTAAAGTGAATTCATTGACATATCAACACATGCAATTTCACAGAGCATGCACTGAAAAACCTTTCTCTTTGCCTTGTCATTGAATAATTTTGACCATCCTTCCTCGATAATTCTTGCTATGACCAAATTTATTTATTTCTCTAATATAAAGAGATGGGATATGATCAAGGTTTTTTAGCGATGAATATTCGTTAATTCATGAATATTCTAATTTTTAGATTTTGATTTCAACAAATTTTTAAGGTTGGTAGATGGGATTGGATCGCCTAAATTTTAGAGATATATATTATTTTGGGGGTCATCTCACCAACCCTTTACGATATTATCTTCAAAAATAGTTTAATTCACCACATATATATATACCCCTCAATCTCGCTATCACATAATAAAACATTTTTGGACCCCAATTAACTGAACAACATAGACAAACGACCATGCCGAATGACATCACCAAACAACGCTATCGAACAAGGAAAAGAATAAGGAAACCAAAATTTCAAACCTTGAAAGACAAACATTAAATGTACAAACAAAACCTAGCATGTGCACCTTTGAATCAGGAACTAGTGAAGCTGTCTCTGATAACCATGTCATGGATCTGTTGAATAGCTTCAGAATGCATATAGAAACATACAAACTAGCCAAAAAAATAGTCCACATGAAAAAAGAGGAAAACCTAGGTGATATATAAATCAAACCCATACAACGGTTCAATTTTTATGTACCAAGGGTTTTATCTTTTTCAATGACTTTTTTCACGAGCTCGTATGCTTCAGATGGATTCTAGAGTGTTGAAGCCTAAGGCTTGACTTCCGAGGGCATAAACCTAGTAACTTGTAACTCATCCAAAAAGACCGGTCTCACCTAAACAACATTCATGATAGAATCGAATGGCTCAACCAAATGACGAAGCCGAATGGCTTGACTAGATGGCAAAGCCAAACGGTAGAGATAAATGGCTCGGTCGAATGGCAGAGCTGAATGGCTCGATCATATAGCTTAGCCGAACGGTATTGTCATTCAATCAAACCATTCGAATCTGTCATTCGACTGAGCCAAATGGATGATTGGATGACAAATCCATATGGCTCAACCGGTGGTAGAGCTTGACAGCGCTGTCGATGGGAGAGTCGTGTGGCTCTACCTACGTAGAGCTGAATGGTTATTGGTGGCAGAGCCAAACACGATAACATCATTTAGATCTATCACAGGTAGAGCCATTTCGATTTGCATCGATAAAGCTGTTTAGCTCTGTCGAGGGTAGAGCCTAGGTAGAGCCATTCAACACTATCGTAGGGGTCGAACAACTCACCCATACTAGAGTCACACTAAAGAACAACCTTTAGTATTGGCTTGGAAATACCTTGTTTGTAAGTAAAGGTGTATATGTCAAAAATAATGTGTAATCTATTTGGCACCTAAATCTATGTGGTGGAATAGTGATTTACAGAACATTTTGGACATGTTGATTCGCCAAAGCTACGAATCATATTCACCTAGATGAATCTAAGGGGGTTTGGGATATGTCCTCTTAAAATGAACCCTAGCTATGATGCTCTCCATACCCCACATAATAGATGGATGTAATTTGTGAGAAAGACAAGTAACTGCAACGCCTTCCAGGGTTTTGATTCCAACCCGTCGAGGAGGAATTGGTGGGATTTTATCTTTGATGAAAAATGGAGAGGAAATCATTCAAATTAAATCTCATCCAAGACCTAGATTTCTATGCTTTTGAACCTTGGGACCTTCCTGGTAAGATTATTCATGAGGAAGGAACATTGATAGATAACACACACATTTCTTATGTTGGGTTATTTTCCTTTCTTATAATGGGGTGCATGTTCATGTAGGATTAAGAGTTAATGGAGGAGAAAGGGAATGGCTCTTTATTGTCAAAACTTGTGGCCACAGTGATGGAAGACCCAATAGAATTACCACTAACGATTTTTGGAAGGCTACTGGAACAAACAGGCCTGTTTATACTCACTCTACTTCAACACTCATCGATTTAAGGAAACACTACTTTTCTAAAAAAGAAGAGCCCCCAAGGACATAAAACCGATTGGAGTGAATGAATACAGACTTTATCCAGTAAGTATATACTATTTTGGTTCATTTCTTTGTGTGTTTATATGTATTCATCTTTGGTGGTATATATACTTGACTAATTTTTAATCTGGTAATATTTCAGAATGAGGGAGAGAATGAAGGAGGTGTAAGACTATGTAAAGTGTATAAAAAGGCAACTTCCATGAAGTCATTCGACCATCGTCTGCCAATCCAAGCAGGAAAAAAAGTTAATAGCAACAGTAATAATTTAGCTTTGGATTTTTAGATATCAAATTCCTCCAAATTTTAACGAATCTTTACCTGATCATAGAGGCACTCTTTATACTGGTGATTTTCTTAGTGGTTTATACTAAAGACAATATCAGTATTATTGATGATATGCAAACAATCCAATAACAACCAAATGAAAAATACCTGTTGTTAGTTCTGCTATTGAATCTTTAGTCCTGGGTGCTCGCTCATCAATTATAAACCTCATATGAACTAAACTACCAACTTGAGCCTGGAAGGGGTGGCAGAAAAGTAGATTAATGGCTAAATGTTATCTGTTATGGTGGATGCTTTCCACAGTGAAGGAATCGAATGCAGAATCAAACTGCACCATGCGGTTAGTGGTTGCAAATCAGTGGGCATACATGAGAGTTAAAATCTATTCGAACAACTATAATGCAAACTGCACCTGGAGGGTAAAACCACCGCTATTTAAAACCGTTTGGCATCTACTAAATCGTGAGGTGAATATTCCCTCTTCATTTCTCAATATAATGCCTTTATCGTAAATATCACAACTCAATTTTAAATTGGGATTGTGTTTGTGATGACTACCTTTTGTAGACACTTAACACTGGTCCTTATACATTTATTAGTCCTAAAACTTTATTATTTTAGATTTTTTAATGTATTTGTTAGTTATTATTTTAAATTAAGAGTTATTTGCATGTTTTTGTCATTTTCGTATTGTCTCTTTCTTTTTCTTTTCTTTTTTTCTTGTTTTTAGTGGTCTGTCCAAAAATATTCAAGATACATTTCTAAGGGCCTTGAGTGTTTTTGTCTATTGAGGTATTTTAGGGTTTTATGGTTTAGTTATTGTCCATTTTTTCAATAGTATGATGTTAGTTTGTGTGCTAATAGGGTTCTAATTTGAATTCAAGTCATCAATAATTATTGAGATATTTTGGTGAATTGAATTATACAGAGAAAATCTAAAAGTGCACCTAACATTTATTTTCACAGTAATCTATTGAACATTTACACACATTTGAAAGAAATCAAGCAATCATTTTGACACCATTTATATTAGTTCCAAAGTTTATAGTAGTGACATATTGCATCACACTAGTTTGCCTCACTAAAATATTATTGCATTAACTGGGATGTCATTTTCATTAATGTACATTGTTTAGGGCCCTAATAAGTAGATGACACTTACAAACCCTGCTAAACCTTATCACACAGCCCAAAACACGTTTTCCATATCATTTTCAAGGTTAATTATCCTATTAGGGTATGGGGAGGAATTGTAATTTCCCAATTATCCTATTAGGGACTAGGGAGAAAATTAATTAGGTTTCAATTATTATTTTGTATTTTTTAGGCTTAGTTAAATGTTTATAGATATATGTGTTGTAATTTGATGAAATCTACTTACATGTATTACATTTTGGTGAACCTATGTGATATTTCATGATTTTTATCCATCTAGGGTTCTATCTTGTTTCAATTGTAGTAGATTTAATTTTCTTTGGGTAAATCTATTTTTCTAATAAATTTTCATTACATTCTCTCAAAATCTATTAGCCCTAGTTTTGTTATGTGTTATTCTAAACTCTACCTTAAATATTTTTTCTAAATATTTTATGATCCCTAAGGGTTTTATTTAGTGTATGTGCTCAATGTTTGATCTTTTCTTATATCATCAAAATTGATTAGATATAAGAACCTAACCAAGAAGAGTGCAAGGATTAATTTTGATTGTATTGAATTTATTGAAAGTCCTTTAGTTAATTCTAGTCTTACCTGAAAAACAAAATAGAATTTAAAAATGAAGTTAGTGTTTCTCTAACAATTGTCTTTTCTATTTTAAATGATAATGATGTGCCTTTGAGTGATAATGGTGTGATTGAATCTCAAATTGATAATACATGTGAAATAGATCTTGTGATCAACATGCTTGCTTATATGTACAAAAGGGTTGAAAATATTGCATGTTTTAGAAAATACCTTAAAGTTGTTTAACCCTAAAATCTAGATTTGAAAATCAAGAATTAAAGGGGTAGAGATAGACTAGGGTACAAAGATGGTAGACTATCTTTAAAGTACGCCAATTAATTATAAAATTTAAATAAATAAATAGTGAATTTATTATTCTAATATATGCTAAAAATAGAAATTAAAGCCATGTTAGATATTACAATGATAATTAAAATAAGATGCTTAGTTGGTTCTGATGTTAATATAGATCTACATCTAGAATAGGTAAACAATAGACTAGATCTGGATTCTGAATTGATAGCATGATTCTAATAATTATACATCTATAGCCATGGACACTTACATCGATCTGGGATGGTTGTGTCAATAAAATATAGATAAAATAAGGTAAACAACACTTATAAAGTTTAAGGTCAAACAACAACAATGTGATCAACCCATGACAATTGAGTCATCATTGGCCTAAAAATAGGTCGATGATAAATGTGATCAATCGATCACAATGCAGTCAACCCATGACAATGTCATCACCTCACAACACCTTCATCAACTGATGACAATCCAATTGAACCATGACAACATCATCACCCCATAACATCTCCATCAATTGACAAAAATGCAATCGAGCCATGACAACTCCATCACCCCATAGTATCTCTGTCAATTAATGATAATGTGATTGCCTGAAAATATTATCATCGATCGATGATAATGTCATCATCTGATGGTGATGTCATCGACTGACAACATTGCCATTACCCAAGGACATTATCATTTATCAATCATAATGTTATCGCCTAATGATACTGTCATCACCTAATGGCATAACGATAATTCTTAAAATAGGCTTGTAGAGTTGTGAGAACCAGACTTTCAAAGGCAAATTGGGAGGCCCTAATTCCATTTTTATGCTAAGTGTAAAATAACAAGTTGATTCACATAGATGTGGTCTTTCCAACAATGGTGGTTTTGAATCCTAATTCAACATGTAAATTTAGATAGACCATCAAGGCAAGTTATAATGCTAAGACTAACGAACCATGAGCATATGTGAGAGCAGAGAAAAAGGTCAAAAGAGGGTCCCCATTTTTAGTTTGAAAATGGGGCATGTTATGTAAGAAATAACAATGATGAGGTACAATGACAAGGTATTTCATGTGATATCAGACACCATAGAGTCCATATCATACACCAAGCTTGGATTAAGGCCAGTTTTTAGATTTACATGACTTACCCATATTACAAAGGGGTACATAGCTTTTACGGTTGCAACATATTTAATTAATCATTTTCTATTATTAAGGGTGGATGAATATGTCATAATGTTGATTTGATTGTGACAAGACTCCACATCCGATGAGTGGCTCAAATCCACATGGCAATGTTATTTATGTGTGGACAAGACATTACAAGTTGGCATGCCAATGTAACAACATTGCATAATGATACATGTCAGTTATATCAAAACAAGGTGGTAACATCTTTGATTGATTTTTTTTTATTGTTAAGGGTGAACTACTGCATCATGAGCATTGATTTGATTACAGTAGGGTTTCACAACTCTCTTTATCTTTATTTGGTGAAAGGAATAAAGATAATTTTTTTAGGATGACCACAAGCGTATACAATTTTATGTAGTCTGTTGGATGTGAGTTTGAACCTCTACCAGTTTCTACATGCTCCTTCCAAAAACTATGGCAATTATATCCTCCTCTTCCATATATATTTTCCATGACAGGAATAACTAGTTATACACAAATAGAATTTGCATTTTTTTGCTTGAGTGATTTTTTGTACCATAGTTCACTAGGACATAGTTCAATGGGTATTTAGACGAAGAAAAGGAGGAAATACATAGCTTACCAAAAGCTTGAGTTTTCTTGTTCAAGGCATATCTATTGAAATATTTCTTGTATTGAATTTATATTAGGCATATTTTTAAAAGGTTATGAGATAGATTTCTAATTATTTTGTAAAACCCATGGGGGGAACACTCAACAAGTGTGCTCAATAGGTGTTTGTGGTGTGACATTTCAAAATTAACTTATTTTTTGCGATTATCATTATTTCCATGTGTTCTCAAGTCGATGACTTAGAGATATTTAGATGGGCCATCAAATTTAGAATCTGATGCTCTTGCCTTTTTTACTACCTATTGGACCCCTTTTAGGTTTCTCAAATCTTTATACCACTTGAAAGGTATCAGGATCTTATTCTTTGTAGGCTCTAATTGACCTACCATCCTATATCCACTATTTTCCTGGCTCAAGGCTATGATTGCCACCTGACAAGCCTTCATTCACCTAGGGGTTTGACTTCCCTGCCATCTTAGGAAGGGGTGAGAGTGCAAGTCTGGTGTAGAATATGGGCCCTTTGAGGTACAATATCACTTGAAATTCAATATCATTACCCCTCACCATCATCACCTAACTCACTTAAAAATACTCCATATTCATATATTTATTCATCACCCTCCCAATAGCCCACCATATAGTTGGACACATGGAAGCTGCATAGGACAAGGGTGAGAGGTGTGTGGCTTATGTCAGTTTGTCATGCAAAAAAATATCAAAATTTATATTTATAGATTCAACTAGAGATTATGATAACTCATTTAATACTACTTAAAATCCTTAGTGTAACCACTTTTTTGAAATATCTCAAATTTCTCTTTCCCATTATAAAATAATAGTTTAAATCAAACAACTGTGTAAGAAGAAAAAATATTCTAAAATATATATTTCTAACTTAAAAAATATAAAATAATAAGAATTATCTCACTTTCTCAAATTGCCACATGGATACTAGATGAAAATATCCTCACATAAGACATTGTAAATATATATAAAATAATGAGATCCACACAATATGTATCAATGGGTTAGGATGAATGTATTTGGAGGTTACGACACGTTGCAAACCTGTATGTCATATCTTCTGACCCCACTTTGCATTCATGACATGGAAAAATCTTAGCTTATATGGGCTCCACATCACTTTCTAGTGAGCTCTGATTAGCCTGTCATCTTATATCCACCTAATTCCCATCTTAAAATTGTGACTGTTATTTATAAAGCCTTTATTCACCTCAATGTCTGACTTCTCTACCATCCCAAGAAGGGGCTGTTGTTCTAGGCATTCTTGAGCCCTATCAAAATTAGCAAGCTAGGATTGCGCCCCTTAACATACCTTTCTCTCATTGATCTCAAGCCCTATGCACTTTTCCATGCTAGGACCAATGGGCGGTCACCACACATCACATTTTAGACCCAAGTATCATATCTCCCATCCCCACTCTGCATTTACCACATGGCTTAATCTTACTTGCTACCACATCTACTTCTTTACTTCCTTTTGGACCCATTTCATGTCATATTCTTATTTTTCATCAGCCTACCAGCTTATGTCCATTTGGTTCCTACCTTAATCATTCATCCTGGGGTTTATCTGCCCTATCAGCGTGAGAGGGGTCGAGATTAGAAAGGGCCATGTGCTCACCTTTTTTTGGTTTCATGACTTCCTCTCACTAAGCTTGGGCCTTGTGCACTCTAACACCCCAATAAAGGTCGAGAGAGTTCAAACTTGACAAATACTTTGGTCTTTTAGATTTTTAGTTGGGGTTAGGGCGAGTGTTTATTGTCCAAATGACAATTACTTTTGACCTTAGGTGCATAATGAGTTAAACTTGGGTGAATAAATTATGAATTCTCAAGCCACATCAGACTCCACTTGAGTTGGAAAAGTCTTGATGGCTTAAGCATGCTAGGAAAAGGCTAAATATACTTTAGGGGTCTTGAGAAAGTAAACCAAATGCTTTAAAAGCTGAAAATGAGTTAGAACTGAGCTAAAAGTGATCGAGAGAGCTAGAAAAGGTTGTCATTAAAGTGAGTTCCAAATCTGATACAAAGTGCATGCCACATAGTTGTATAAGAGGGCATCGTTATTCATAAAATGTGAATGTCATGGTATAGGAGTCATTGATTAATATAATAGGTGAATGATTAGTGATCATTTTATGAGGTATCCACATCATACACTAGAAAGGGAAACACTTAAAAGGACAATATACTCTAAAAATGAGAAGAAATAACTTCTACAGTCTTTTTGGCATTCCTTGCACCCTCGAGGGAACTGCTAGTGTCTATAATCTATGATCAATGCCATAACCAACTATGACATACAACCCACCTAGAATAACTTACACCTTCAGGGTAACTGCTAGTTTAAAAACAAAACCATATTAATTTAGTTTGCACAAAATTCATGCCACTCTCTAAGAGAATGGCCAACTACAAGATTGATGTGCTCGTGAAAAAATTTGCTTCCATGGATGAATTTGTTGTTGTACATCAAAGTGTGCCATTGCCAATAACTTTAGATGACAAAGTGTTGCAACATTGCTTTGAGGACTTTGATTTATGGGATATCCCTTCTTCTCCTTTATCTCCTAAACATAATCACACCACCTTTAAATTTGACCTTGCCTTTGACAAATGTGCCATAGACGTGCAAGTTGCTTTAGAAAAATTGGACCTGTGAGGGTTCGATGTCTCATCTAATATGCAACAGATATGTAGGGATAATTTTATGCTACAAGATATTAAATTAATGAAATTAAGAAGAATTTATTTACTAATTGTTGTGCATTTTGTGTTAGAAGCTATTGTGGGTAAGATATTAGGAGATCACTAATTTTCATTATTTTATCTAAAGTGAAAGTGTGTAATGAAAATAATATATTAAATGGAAATTTTTGGGTATCATATTACTAATTGGTTTGGTGGATAGCTTTTTTTTATTTTGCTATATGATTTGAGTTAGAAGATGTTATTAGTAAAAAGTAAGTGAGGATTTTGTGTTTGAAGCCATTCCTAGTGAAAAGTTAGGGAAGATTGTGTTGAAAGACATTATTAGTAAGAATTTATGAATAATTTTGTGTCAAAAGACATTATTAGCTGAAAATGAGGGAGAGTTTTGTGCTAGAAAATGTTATCTCTGAAAAATTAGGGAAACTCCTATGTTAGAAATGGTTATTAGTGAAAATTAGAGAGAATATTGTGTTAGAAGACATTATTTGTGAAATTTGAGGAATGTTTTATTTTCACAGATGTTATCAATGAAGAAACTGGGGAGAACATTATGGTAGAAGGCATTATTAGTGGAAAGGTAGTGGGAACTTTGTGCTAGCTAACATTATTAGTGAAAAACTAGATAATTTTGTTTTTAGAAGACAGTGTTCAAGAATCTAATATCAAATGGTGATATGTTCACATTCTAATCTGATAAAAATAATTAGAAAGTATTCCCCTTTCTTATCACATGAATATTCATTCTTAGCCTTGTTGCACATTATCATACCAAGCTGCAAAGGGAAAGGAGGACCAAAAATAATCGTCCAAAAGAAATCAACAATTACATGAAAAAGGTGTGGCAGGTTAGAAAAATCCATAGGCCTGCGAGCTTTTCCATCATTACTGAAGCAACAAGATGCAATAAGGAACCATAAGAGGTAAAAATGTTGAGACCCATACCTTCAACCCTTCAGTAGGGAATAGGACAAAATAACCTTGCATTTTTTTATAGAAGTTGTGACCTCAACCCAAAGTACCTCCTCCCATCTCATAAAAAAAGGGGATGTCTACTCAGTGTAATATTAGGTTATAAAATGTGTCATTTGGAGCCACAAGAACCTACACCACACACTTCCTATGCTTAGCACTCATTGTGTCACTTGGTGGGATGGCATCCTAGGCAAAAAGTGCACAAGATGGAAAAACCATTTACGTCTACACAGGTTCCTTACAAACACCAATGTTGTATATTCCTTGAACTTCAAATCACTAATGGAATGAACAATATAAAAATAGGGGGAAATACATAGTAATTTAAACACAAACGCATAAATTCAAACACAAAATTGTTTACTTTTCATTGATCTTCTATTGTCAAAACTAATATAGTTTTCAAATCTTCTTTTGCCAACAAAGTTGCGCTGCTCTATTTGCTTGTATACATTTATTTGTTGGTTACAAAGTAAAATCTTGGACTACAGTGTGTGTGTGTATATATATATATATATATACAAAAATAGAGCATGTAATGTTACATTATTTATAAAACAACGTATGGAATGGTGTAGCATAAAAGTCTCTCGAAACATGTAGGAGAGAGAGAGAAAATGAATTAATTAATTAGATGATCTTTTCAAAAAATCATTAGCATACTTTGATTAACATATGAAAATGCCTTGCTCAGATTAATTTACCTCTATGCCAAGAAAATATCTCATAAGCCCCAAATCAGTCATCTCAAATTCAGTTTTCATGGTTGCCTTAAATGATTCAATTGACAAGTTTTTAGTAAAAATTAAGTCATCCACATACAAACATACTATCAAGATTTGTCGTTCATTATTCACGTTGGCATACAAGGTTGGTTCATTGCCACATTTTCTAAACCCATTATTCACAAAATAAGAATCTATTTTTTTATACCAAGCTTTAGGAGCTTGCTTCAATCCACATAGGGCCTTTTTTAACTTGTAGACCTTGTGCTCTTCTCCTTGGACTTCATAACCAGGTGGATGTTTTATATAAACTTCCTCTTCCAAGATGCCATTCAAGAATTTTGATTTGACGTCCATTTGAAAAACCTTATAATTATTTTAGGTTGTAATTGATAAGACCATTCTTACAGTGTCAAGTCTTGTTATTGGTGAAAATGTTTCATTGTAATCTATGCTTGGATATTATGTGAAGCCCTTAGCTACTAGTCTTGCTTTGTATTTCCCAACTTTCCTATTTGCATTAAACTTTGTTTTGTAAATCCATTTTAATCCAATCACATCCTGTCTTTTAGGAAGCTCTACAAGATCCCAAGTTTGATTATTTTCAATTGATTGAATTTCTTCATCCATGGTTGCAATCCAATTGTCATCTTTAATTGCATCCTCAAATTAAATTGGATCATCTTGTGTTTATAGACCATGATCTCAATGATATTTCCTTTATACTACGGGTCTTCTTTGAAGTGTTTATAGACCATGATCTCAATGATGCAAGTGTTGGATTAGATGATTCACTGTTGTTATTACTAGCTGGAGTAGATGGATTTGGAGTGCTTGGTACCTTAAAAGGCATTGTGAAAACATTTGATTGTGGAACTTGAGGAACATTTTCTTGTGTATCATTTTATACCACCTCATTTTCATGTGTTATACATGTTGTAATTATATTTGTTTTGTTAATGCTTTCATTCCATGATTCTTATTCAACAAATTCTACATCAAAACTGATTATTACCTTCTTTGTAACCATATTGTATAATTCATATGCTTTGGATTGTTCACTATATCCCACAAAAATGCACTTTTTGCCTCTATCATGCAACTTCTTTCTCAACTCTTAAGGTATCAAAGAGTATGCAACATATTCAAAGACTCTCAAATTTGAAACACTATGTTTCTTCTTGCTCCAAGCTTCTTATGGTATCTTATTTATCACTACTTTTATTGGATACCTATTTAAAATGTGCACCGCAAATGCAACCGCTTCAGCCTAATATTCAT
Source organism: Torreya grandis (assembly GCA_037957365.1). Lineage (NCBI taxonomy): Eukaryota > Viridiplantae > Streptophyta > Pinopsida > Cupressales > Taxaceae > Torreya > Torreya grandis. Next base: position 1,800,206 of record JARHVA010000687.1, on the reverse strand, counting down.
TTGGTAGATGCTTAGCTTTTATCATGCTTCATGTCATTTCCATAATTGTCATATTCTTTCTTTTTTCTATTCCATTTTGTTGACGTGTATATCTTTCTATAAATTATTTTCTTATTCTATTTGCCTTGCAAAAATTTAGAAAATCATTTGATATGTATTCACCACCTTGATTGGTCTCAATGTTTTGATATAATATCCACTTTCTTTTTCAACTTTTTCCTTGAACTCTTTAAAAATATCAAACACATTTGATTTATATTTCAAGAAATAGACCCAAGTCTTGTGGTTGAAATCATTAATGAATGTTTAAAAATATAGATTTCCACTTATGGATGGCGTTTACATCGTTCCACAAAGATCTGAATGGACTATTTCAAGTGGGTGTCTTACCCTATAAGAATTTCCAATTGCAAATTTTTGTGTATGTTGTTTTACAATTATTCAACTCTCACATTTTGTTTTAAGTGGATTTATTGGTGGTGATCCATATACCATTCTTTTTCTATACAACAAATGCAAACCTCTAAAGTTTAGATGTCCAAATCTTAACTGCCATAACCAAGATTGATCCTTCAATGAAATTTTAAATGTTGATTCAGTAATTATTTGGAATCCATGAGGTTCTAAAAATATTTCAATTTGGATCTTAAGAGGAAACATCCTATTTTTCATCATTTCAACTTTTGCAATTAGCCTATTGCTTGGTTTTTTGTCCAAAATCACACATTCACCATTCTCAAAATATATCCTATATCTTTTTTACACCAATTGACCAATGCTTATTAAATTATGATGCAATCTAGGGACATAATATACATCGGGGATATGCTTCTTTTCACCTTGTTTTGTTCTTATGTTAATTGATCCTTTCCCCATGACTGATACTTTGTGATCATTTCCCACCTTTACTTCTAATTTTATCAGATCATATATTATTGTAAATAAGTCCTTATTTCCACTCATATGATTACTACACCCGCTATCTAAAAACCATACTTCCTTTGAACTCTCTTGTGCAACATTACATGTTATCAACATTGTGTTTTGTTCACTAGTGTTTGGTTGATTTTCATTTGTAAAATTTGTCTTTTGTTTATTCAAATCATATTGCCTTTTTCTGCATTCAGATGCAAAATGCCCAAATATTTTAAAATAATGCCATTGGATGTTGAATTTATCATACCTTTCTCTTTGATGATGGCTTTGAAAATGGTTGTTGCCTCTTCCTCTTGAAGATGTGAAAGATGTCTGAAGGCTTGATGTTGGTCTGCTTTCAAATTGATGAGATTATCTACCTCCTCTTGGTGAAAAATGACCTTTTCCTCTACTGTAATTTGATCTCCCTCTTATTCTATTGATTGAAAGCTGACTTTTGAATGCATTCTCAAATGAAGATGACCCTGAACGGTTTAGCCTTTGCTCATGTGACAATAATGACCCCATTAGTTCATCAATTGATAACTAAGATAATTCATTAGATTCTTTAATGACCACTAAAACTAAATCAAATTTTTAGGCAAGCTTCCAATTATCTTTTCTACAACCTTCTGGTCTTCCATAATCTCACCATGAATTCTAATTTGATTCACAATGCCCATTACATGTGTAAAAAATGAATCTATATTTTATGACTCCATATGAATATTCTCAAAATCTTTCCTAAGTATTTGAATAATAAAATCCTAGATAATATCATAAGGTATGGTCTATGTAGTTAGGAAACATGTTGTTTGATATTATAATGTATGGCTTATACGGTTAAGAATGTAATCATGGCTAGTGGAATTGATCACCTAGTCGATGTAGATAAAAAGGTGAACATGGTCGATACCACAGGGTATTGTTAAGGCAATAATACAAATAGGTGGGCAATAACATATGGTGTGGTCAATACAATTGAAATGATGTGTTGTTTGGTATCATATGGTATAGCTAGTGTACTAGAAAATTTACCTTGTTCAGTGCCATAGGGTATGGTTGATGTAGTAAGAAAATTAAGCATGGCTAGTGTAGATAAGTACCTAGCTAATGTAGTAGAAAAATGAGAAATTTTATTTTTTAGTAGTGTTTTTATTTGAATTTTTCAATTTAAATTTTATATTTTTGGATCAAAATCGGATTATGCATTATTATTTGACATATTAAAAATATCTAATGTATAAAAGTGTTGATGATTTGTGGTTGCAAGATATTTTGGATAGGCTATCAATTATAGACTGAACCCAATTGGTGACATCATGGTTCAAAAGGATTATGTAGATATACTATATTTTTATGAGTGCATATCTCATTACCGTATTCTTGGGGTGATGGGAGATGACTAATGACACTTTTAGGTGGGTGGTGGATTATGATACTATTGAGGTGGCCATAATAATAGAGTATCTCAATGCTATTTTGAGGTTACTATGAGTGCTCATAAGGAATAATACACATCTAAGATTTCTAATGAGGAAAGGTAACTATCCAAATGGGCTACTGGGTTAGATAGGTATGATGAGAATAAACTCGTTATATAGTTGTTTGACTTTGCTTGTACCTTAGTATGTTGTTTTTAGGTTTTTTCATGCTTGCTTTGACCTTGTAGCAGTTGCAACCCTTGGAAATATTGACTCCTCCATAGCTTGTTGAATGAAAATCAATGCTTTGGTATCCTTATTATTGTTTTCCTTCAATAAATCCTTCTCTAATTGTGATAATGCCTGATATGCCTATTGATTTACTAGCTCAAGGAACCCATTTTCAACCAAATCCCACACATCTTATGACCAGAAAAGGGTTTTCATTTTTATGCTCCAGAAATCATAATTTTTCTCATTAAACATTGGTATTTGGGGTTCTGAAATACTACCAGTCACTCCTGCCATGGCTTCTCCAAAATAATTTCCTCTTATTTACTTTCAATTGTTATAAATTCTCCTTTTCCCTTTTAATATTTTGTTTCAGCAATCTCTGCTCCTTGATCTCTACTTCTTGTACCCAAGATTTAACAACAGTTCTTTCTCTACTCTGCAAGTTGCTAGCTCTGATACCAAATTGATGGAATGAACAACAAAAAAAGGGGAAAATACACAACAATTTAAACACAAACAAAGAAATTCAAACATAGAATTGTTTACTTATCATTGATCTTTTATTGCCAAAACTAATACAGTTTTTAAATCCTATTTTGCCAACAGAGATGTATTGCTCTATTCTCCTGTATACATTTATCTATTGTTACAAAGTAAAAGGTTCGACTATTTTTTTTTGTGTGTGTGTGTGTGTGTGTGCGCGCGCGCGTGTGTGTATAATATACAAAAATAGAGCATGTAATATTATATTATTTACAAAATAAAGTATGGAATATATATATATATATATATATATATATATATATATATATATAATGTTATATTATTTAAAAAATAGAGTATGGAATGGCATAACATAGAAGTCCTCAAAACATGTAGAAGGAGAGAGAAAAAATAAATTGAGTTAGATGGGCACAACTGGAGGCATGTGAACAACTATGGGAAAATAAAGAAGTTTTAATGAAGAGTGTTGAGCTATGGCAGTGACATGGCATGAAGATTAAATATTCAATTGAACTAGAAAGTACATTTTCCAACAAGTGCTTAGGAGAATTTGGGTTGGAGAGAAGCACACATGGCTCAAAGACCAACCTACTTGATCAAAAATGGGGTTTCTCTGCTTCTATTTCCTTTGATTGATCTAAAGCACTACTACTTCCACTTCTATTCCCCATCATCATTAGGGAATGCCACCAAAAGTATTCCATTTCCCTTCTCTTTACTTCATGATCATGTATATTCTTCACTTGCTACCCTACTTTCTCCATCCATCGCACTAAATTTGCTAATCACTACTATTAGTCCTCCATTGCTCCATTTTTCTCTTGTAAAATTAAAATTATAAATGATTTGATTTCAAAAAAAAGTTAATATTACCTTTTTCTAAATTTATTATTATTATTATTATTATTATTATTATTATTATTATTATTATTATTATTATTATTATTATTATTATTAGATTGGTAATTGAGGGTTGATGGGTTCCTCACCCTTCATTAAAATTGAGCCAAATTATAAATGACCATGGGCATATTAGAAAACCACATGATATGATAAGCGTCAATCAAGACCAAGAACTACAACAAAGGGTAAGCCGCATGAGGCCCCTAACACAACGAGAAAATGGTCCAAAAAAGACACACAGACCACCGTGGGGACCACCCCCTAGATTAAAAATCGAAAGACCACCCGACAAGACCAACAAACACGAAAATACAAAATAAAAATTAAAAAAATAAGATAGAATATTAGAAATTATAAATATACAAAATGGTAATAACTAATACATAAAATAATATTATATTCACAAAAATAATTTACACAGGAATGGGAACATGGGTAGTGGTTGCTGAGGATGGTGTACTGCAAAGAAGAGGTATGAGTACTTAAGAAGAGTGGTTTGGGAGCGGTGGAAGCATAGTTGGAGATTGAGTTAGGAGGACGATACATCATATGTTAGCGTTGTGTGGAATGGTAAGAGATTGCATAGGGGCATTTGAGAGATGTGACAATCCAAACATTGAAAAATATCATATACGAAAGAAAAATATGAAAAATGAAGCATGTTGTGAGGAGCTTATAAAATTAAAGTGTAATTTATATTTTTGATATTTGACTGTTTGAAAAGTGATCATAATTTAATGTCTTAAATTATTAAAAACAATGTTTAAATACCTTATAAGTTGCAGTACTACCGAACATGAACCTTGAGATAAAAAGCAAAGAAAAAGGCAATGTTGTCAGGGATCTTTTATTTCTAAACGTTTAGCTTATTTCATCTTATTGATGATGAGTGAATTGCGTTGTTTTGAAATTACTTAATAAACGTGGTTGTCCTTATCAACTATTTTGGAATTACAAGTTGATAAAGGTTTATAATTGTGGATCGTTTATGATGTCAGCATAAGAATATTCTCAAATAAAATACTTGAAAATATTTTAAATTTAATATGTCAAATATTAAACAAAAAATTGTAATTATTAATACAATTTTATTTATTAGTTAGAAAAAAAATTGCTAAATAATTCATATAATCCCTTGCCTTAACAAATATTAGTAATTAAAATTCAAATATTTAAAAATAAAGCTATTAACACTAAGAAATTATAAAATTTATTTTTAAAAGTACTTAAATTAATAATTATATATTAAAAATTCATCTGAAATTGACTTTAAAAATACACCAATAAAACCTCATAATAATCAATAATAATAAAAATTACTCATAAAAGATTACTCTCAAATGTGTACTATTTCTATTATGTGTTCGTTCTTCCATATCCAAAATATGTTTGTTGGTATTGGATGTCAATCATGATTAAGATTTTAATAGTAGTGAGCATAGACGAAAGATAGAATATGAAACATCATGTTTCTCACCATAATCTATTTAAATCATTTCTTTTGACATATTTATTTATTTCATACAATCCTCAAATCTTAAATTAAATATAAAATATAAAACGTTATGTTTCTCACCATAATCTATTTAAATCATTTCTTTTGACATATTTATTTATTTCATACAATCCTCAAATTTTAAATTAAATATAAAATATGGAACATCATATTTCTCACCATAATCTATTTAAATTATTTCGTTTGTCATATTTATTTATTTCATACGATCCTCAAAACTTAAATTAAATATAAAATATGGAACGTCATGTTTCTCGCCTGTGCACCATAATAACTTTAATTTAGAATACTCATTGCAATATATCCAACATGGAAATCATGGATTTGGCATTCTTTTTCCTTACGGAGTTAACAGTAGAGAATATATTTAAGAAATCTCATCCCTCAAGAATGGTGTGTGACGTCTAAAAATCTATGATTGACAGTTACGAATGACAAGATTTGACATTAATCTATTATATTCTAAAACCAAAAAAGTTTGATGACCTTTTCTTCGTATTTCTTGCCTCATCACCCCCTTATGACCTTCTCTTGGCTTTTCTTGGTCCATTGGTAAAAGCTCATTTTTACTTTTGTTCATGCGAGACAACTTGTTTTTATTTGTGGGGGACAATGTTTATTATTAAAATAAATAATTTAAAAAAAATTATTAAGAGTTTGAATATTTTTTAATAAAATAATAAATAATTCATAATTGGTCTATAAATTTTAGATCAACATATTTTTTTTATTTTTATTTTTTTTTATTAATAAAATTGATTTAATAGAGTTACTTGATTAATATATAGGAAAAATAAACTTTGTAATGAGTGAGTTTAAGGTTTTGTCTGCATGTAGGGTCTCGATAGTGATCATTGGAGAGAATGGAGATGCAGTTTTTGAGTGTTATGATCAAAATTTCAGCAACAAATATAGGGATGCATCAAAGCAAGGTTCAGGTCGACTCCCAGTTATAGGTGGCATCGTCAAGGTCATTTGTTATAAGTGATTTGAGAGCTTCAAGGGCTAAGATAAATACAACGACGAAGAACTCTAGTGGGGCTTGTCTAGATCTGGTAAGTATAGGGAAGTTGGATAGGGCATCGATTGGGGCCAAAGGAGAGGGTTTTGGGGACACGATGTTAATGGAAGCCATGGCTCTTCCCAAAACAGGGGATTCGAAAGGAACCGGTCTAAAGGGGAGGGTAGAGTCTAAGTGGCCTTCCTTTGTTGAGGCCATAGGTAAGAATGCTCTACCTCTAGCTCATACAACAACCATTCCTTCCATCCAGTTTGAAGAGGAAGAGCTCAAAATTATTTCAATGAGGGAGGAAAGGTTTTCTTCTATGGGTTTGACATGTCGTTTTGATGGCTTGTGGCCTACTCTTCCAGCACTCCATGTCAGGATTTCAAAAAACTGATAGGATTTAGTTGAAGGTATATTGATATTCACTCATGTGTAAGAGGTGTTTTCATCCTATTTTTTTATTATGTTAAAGATAAAAAGGTCATTTTTAATGAGTTCATTTGGAGTTGGCATGATCATGTTCTTATGGTTAAACTCTAACATCCAGATTTTAACTCTCATACTAAAACATTCACTTTTAAACCGCTTTGGGTTCAACTACCTAACCTTCCTTTACAGTTTTGGTTTAACAATGTGCTTAAGGCTATAAGAAATACTATAGGGGATTTTTGTATGGCTGATGCAATTATTGAAGAAAGGGGACATACTAATTTTGCATGTATCCTAGTTAATGTAGATGTATCTAAAGGTTTTCCCTGCTCAGATTGAGTTGAAAATCAAAGATAAATATTGGTTCCAATCATTACACTTTGAAGGTCTATCTTTTAGATGTAGAAGATGCTTCCAAACTAGTCATATTGTTAATGATTATCCTAGTGCTAAGTTCAAGAAACCAAATTCTTGGTGGAGGATGCAAGGATTGATCATGTCATTGTTCAAGTTGTTAATGAGAAAGATTATGAAAGTGAGGATCTTAATTTAGTTCTAGAAACCCTTATGGATGATTTGAATCAGACCCACATTAATGTGGAATCTCCTGAAGAGTCAATGACTAATTTTAGTTCAAAACAGAAGGATGTCGTAGAGGATCCAAATGAATATTTGGAGCAAACTCAAAAAAAAAAGGATCCATGCATAGAGGCTACTGTGCTAAAGGACAATAATGTTTATGCAGCCCCGAGGGAAGATTTGTCGATGCAAAATCATTTAATAGGAGGATGATTATCAAATTCATTATTGATTTAGAAGCCATATGATACTCTGGAAATTTTCATCCCCATATTTTCAAATCTTGAGGAAGGGGGTGAATGGAAGAAAGTGAGTCACAGAAGGAGGGGAAAGGAAAATGTAATGAAATTACTTAGATTATTCATAAAAATAGAATTATATATCGTAGAATTAAGAACAAAATAAGGAGATCCACAACAACAATTTACAAAAAAGCATAATACTTGAATATTATTACTGATCTATTTCAAGGGGCCAACCTCCACAATAATGCAATAAGAACAATATTCACAATATGATGATAAAAGACTAACCACTACCTCCTATTATACTCTACTTAACCATGGTTATTCCATAGGCCAATCATACTAAGAACATCAAGAAATGCAACAAGATAATATGAAGGTGTGTAAGCCACAAGTCAGCCACATGTATCCTTAGATGCACTATAAGTTAAAGTCATAGCGGGAAAAAAAGTTTAGAACCTTTAAGCATGTCTCTTAGATCTCAAAAAGAAAACTGCTAGAGGGAGACTTTGATGCATCACTCTCTGCTTTGTACATGGTAACTTTCGCTTTAAGGCAATCTCTCTTATTTTTTATGCTACTACTTTGATGTTTTGTGGTTGAGTTTGATGTTCATTGCAGAAGCTTATTGTTAGGTTTGGCTTTTCTAACCTTTTTGCTTGTTTCTTTTTCAAAACCGAGTCCCTGATTCAAAAAACTTTTTTTACCCTTAATTAAAAAAATAGTATTAATTTAATACAATATATTTATAAAATTAAATATGAACATACATTTTAAGAAAATAAATTATTCTAAATCATATTTTAATAAAAATTATTTGTATTAAAATAAATTAATCCGATTTATAGTCATTACATAACTTTATTTTTCTAAAAATAAACTAAAAACACACTAATCTAATTTAAAACCATTACATAACTTTATTTTTATTTAAAAATAATGTTCAATAACAGTTATTTAAAAAAGTTATGATTTTTTGAAAAGTAAATTTAAAATATAAAAATAATAAAATTATAATTGAAAAAAAAATTACTTTAAACAAAATTAAAAAACAATATTAAATATACCCTCTCAAATCAAAATATAAATGTTATATATTCTCCCAACCTTCCAATACTTATCTATTCCAAAAATATTTTTTAAAAAATAAATTTAAAATACAAAAGTTAAAAAAATTATAATTAAAAAAAATTACTTTAAACAAAATTAAAAAATAATATTAAATATACCCTCTCACATCAAGGGTATAAATGTTATATATTCTCCCAACCTTTCGGCATTTGTCTATTCCAAGAGTGTTAATATTCCAAGAGTATTAAGAAGCTCCAAACCCTTGCATACAGTAGTATAATGGTGATGACTTCAACTCATTAATAAACTTTCAATAATAATAAAAATATAATAAATAAATTTGAAAAAATATTTATTTTTTAAAATATTAAATAATTAAAAGAATTTGTACTTTTTAAAATAAATTATCTTGGTCAATATTATTATAATTTTTTAATAAATTCAATTTTGAAAATAGCAATTACTAATTTTTGTTTGAGATAAAAAAAGTTAAATATTTTTACTACTATTTTCATTGGTCCAAATTTCCATTACTTTTAGTACTCGTATTTATATTTAATAATTTACATTTAAAATTGACCATTATTTTCGCCTACCACATATCAATAATTTTTTAATTACTATTCTACCAAATACTTTTACCACCAATCTCATTGGTCCAAATTCCCATTACTTTTTGTACTCGCGACCATATTTGACAATTTACATCCGCAATTAACCTTTATTTTCACCGACCAAACATCAATAAGTTTTCAATTACTATTCCACCTGACCACCCACCAAACATCATGTAGAAATATGGCAACATCTTCTTAATATAAATTCTATTTCTGAGTTTCACAATTCAATAGAAAGACATTCTTCTGTCATTTAGTCAACAATGGCTCTTGCTTCCATGGCACCCTTGGCTACTAACATGCATGTACGCAAGTCACAGATGCCACACTCATCCCGTAAGCATAATTTTTTTATCAGTCCAGCATTCCCAACAACAAAAATCCCTGCACGCCGCAAAATTGCTCAAATCCCCATCAATATGGCTTTCATTAGCAGTGAAGAAGGCATAACAAGACGCAGAGGAAATCATCACCCCAACTTGTGGGACGATGATTTCATACAATCTCTGTCAAAAACATACGACGTAAGCTATTTTAATATCCATTTTGTTGCAAGGTATTATGTATCTGAATATGACTGCGTAATAGTTTTTAGTTTGGATGTTTTATCATCGACGAGAAGCAGCCTACGCTTCAGTTGTTGATGATATTCAGTTTACTGTTTTATTTGGCATCCTTTTCACTCTTCGAATCTGTTTGTGGTTCACAGTCTCCCTCTTACGGTGAACGTGCTGAGGTGCTTATCAAGGAAGTGAAGGACATGTTCGATGGGCCGCCTGCACAGTCTTCATCTGCAGACGATCTGTTTGAACACATTTCTATGGTGGACAATGTTGAACGCCTTGGAATCGACCTGCATTTTCAAAAGGAGATAAAAACAGCTCTTGATTATGTCTACAGGTTAGTTTAATTCTACAGTCCCATAGAATAATTTTAAGCTCTTTTACATTATTGTGAAATTCATAGCTAATAACAAATTGAGTAGCAGGTATTGGAACGAGAAAGGCGTTGGACGTGGTAGAGACGGTCCTGCTACCGATCTCAACACCACAGTATTGGGACTTCGAATTCTTTGACTGCGCAGATATAGCGTTTCTTCAGGTGGATGTCTATTTTAATCAAATCATAATATTTTTATTTCATAAAAACTATTCTAGTTAAGGTTAAATGGAAGAGCTTAACAATCAGCGAACCATGCGCTACAGCTTAAATATTCTAGTTATGGCAGAAGTGTTGCACCATTTCAATGGAAAAAATGAATGGTTACTGTACTCAAATGGTGAACCAAAAGAGGAAGAGACAAAAACCGTTCTAAATCTATTTAGAGCTTCACTCGTTGCGTTTCCTGGGGAGAAAGTTATGGACATGGCTAAAGATTTTGCTACTACATATCTAAAAGAAACTTTGCAATAGATTGGGAACTCCAATCTTTCAAAAGAGGTATCCAATATCATGTTTTGGATATTAAAGCATATGAATTTATTTTTATCAATTATAATTGTAATTATTGTCATTTAATCGAATTCAATCTGTATGGTTGGCACACAAATGTGCTCAGATTGGAAGCAGGAAATTATATCGACATATATGGAGAAGACAGTTCATGGTCCGAAAAGACCATCAATAAGTAATCTGCATAACATTTAAACACTGTGATCTATATTGTTGTATTAGAAATTTAAGAGTATTTTTAGAAAATTTAACATTGCAATGTTTTTTTTTCAATGCCACATATGAGTAATTCGAAACTTTTAGAACTGGCAAAACTGGATTTCAATATTATGCAGTCAGTGCAACATCGAGAGCTACAAATTCTCTCAAGGTAACAAACCAATTGGCACTTGTATTAACACTATTAACTGTTTGTGAGTGTTAAACACATCCTTTCAGTATCATTCAATAGAAATACACTTGCACTGAAATTATTTAATATAATCTAATCTTTAATTATTTGTTGATATAATGCTTATCTTTAGGTGGAATGTTAATTTTTTTGAAAGAAAAAAATGTATTTATTTATTTATCGGTTGGTTATGTTTAGATGGTGGAGAGAGTCTGGTCTGGCTAAACTTGAGTTTTCTCGGCATTGTCATGTGGAATATTATTTTTTGGCGGCAGCAGGGTGCATTGAGCCCAAGTATTCGCTTTTAGAATTGGCTTTGCAAAGTTGTCTGCACTTCTTACTAACTTGGATGATATCTATGACACCTATGGAACTCTTGAGGAGCTCAAACTCTTCACCAAAGCCATTAAAGGTAATTCTATATATTGAAAAGATATTTGATATATTAACAATAAACAGTAACAAATTAGTTTGAGATGATATGATAGTTAAATTTATTTTAAAGAATAATCAAGTTTATATTATAATATTAAATAATTTATAGTCAAATAAACAAAATAAATTATAATAAAAAAGTTAAGTATGTATATATATATATATAAAATTGAAAAATGTTTTCGATCATATTTTATAGTTTATTGTTCAAAATAAAATTTATGTTTAATTGTTTCATAGTTGGGACCTAGTAGCTATAGAAGGCCTTCCAGAATTTATAGCAGTGACATTTAAAGTATTTGATGGAGCAGTAAGAGACATGGCTAGAAACGCTGAAATGACTCAAGGCAGAGATATACTTAAATATGCTTAAAAAGTTGTACACATTTATAAAATAATTTATGAATATAAAATTTCCTAATACACTACTTCAATTTCAAATTTTTTTACCATAACATAATACCAAAATATATTTTTTTAATTACAACAATTATTTGACCAATCCATATGTGTACTTTTCCTTCTAATTTACTTAAAGTAGATAACATACAATGTAAGATACAACTTGCCCTTCTAATCATTTTTCCATAACTTAATACTTAAATATATTTTAAATTACAACAATTATTTGACCAATGAGTATGATCCCATATGTACACTTTTTCCTCTAATTTATATAAAGTAGATAACATACAATGCGATATACAACTTTCCCTTCTAATCTTTTTACCATAACATTATACCATTTTTTTTTAAATTACAATAGTTATTTGACAAATAGGTATGTTACCATATGTGCACTTTTCCTCTAATTTACTTAAAGTAGATAGCATACAATATGATATACAACTTTCCCTTCTAATCGTAGCATATTAGATTCTATTAATATAAAGTATTAAGACTTTCAATTTTATTATTTCAAATCGTAATAAGAGATCCAACTTTTTTCCTTTCCGCTTTGGATTAGTTTGATTTATTTAAGTGCTTTCCAACATCAACATTAACTTGGGTTATTTTTAATATAGTGGGAAGTTTTCATTGAATCTTACATGCAAGAGGCAGAGTGGCTTGTTTCGGGTTATATACCAACTCTGGAGGAGTATTTAGAAAATGGAAAATTAAGTGTTGGTATTCGTGTGGTGACATTACAACTTATATCATCCTTAGATGTACCTCTTTCAGATTAACATCCTCATGAATATTGATCATCCATCAAGATTTAATGATCTTTTATGTTTAACACTTAGATTATGAGGTGACATAAGGACTTTCAAGGTATACTATAATAAATGTTCAATTTAAATTTTAATTATCTTTTGTGTTTAACACTTAGATTACAAGGTGACACAAAGACTTTCAAGGTATGTTATAATAAATATTCAATTTAACTTTCAAAAGATCAAGTTTTTTCATAATCATTTGTCTTAATTATAATAGTAATTTTTCAGTTAGACATTGAAAAATGATATATATTTTTTGAAGGCTAAGGCAGACCATGGGGAAGTTGTATCATGCATAACATTCTATATCATAAACCATCATGGATCCACCGAGGAAGACGCACTGAAATATCTTAGTTATTTAATCAATGAAAAACTCAAAGACTTAAATTGGGAATATTTGAAACCTGATAATGTTCCAATAATTAGTAAAGACAATGGATATAATTTATCAAGAGGTCTTCAACTTCTCTATAAAGAAAGAGATGGATTTAGTGTCTCTAATATTGAGACAAAAAATCTTATCATCAAAACCATGATTGACCCTATGCCAATGTAACTTTAAAAGGAAATGATTTATATCTTTCAAGCATTTATAAAACTTCAACTAACTAGAGCCATGAAATAGCGTTTACATAGTTTGTTGTAGTTTTGTTGTGGTCTTGGATTTGTGCTTGAAGGTTTTCATAGTAGCTGATAGTCAAGGCTTATAACAGTAGAATTTTTTTGGCATTCGCTGTGTTATTACATATTAGTGATTTATTCTTGTACTCCTAGATTGATCTAGGATATATTTTTAATTTTTGAATTGTATTTTATTTGTAAATCTATTGTCTTATGTTCTTTGGTCTTCTCTCTTGTAATTAGATGGATGACTTTGTGGTTGCTTAGTTTCTTGGATTTTTATTTGTCTGCTTATATTCTTTGGGAGATTTATTTTGTATTTCTTGATCTGATTTGCTTGTAAAATTATTTTATACCATGGGGTAAGGACCTTTTTTTTCTTTTTAATCTCTATCAAATAAAAGAGCCATGAAATTTTTAGTAAATGCCAATTTTTTGTAATATTTTATTCATATTTGAAACTATTAAAGTTGCATGATTGAAGATGCATAGTACTTAAAAAGGTTTTGAATTAAAATTCAAGTGTTAAAATTAAAGGTTTAAAAAATAAGAAAAAAATAATGCAATGAGCAAAGAACAAATTTATTGTTGAATACATCATTAATCTCTAGATAGTTTCAAACAAATTAAGGAGAAAAATATTTATGAAATTCAACAATAATTATATTAAATAACAAACTATAAGTTTCATTTTTTTTAAAGATTTCTTGATAACACGTATTCAGGCCTTAGTAGAAGCCACAAAACTAGACTCAGTCAATCCAAAATTTAGAGAGTAATCTAAATGCATTTGAAAGCTAAAATTCATGTATTAAGATAATTGAGAGTGAATTTAAAAACTTATATCCATATATTTTGTAGAAGCAAAAACTATCTTATTTAGATTCAAGTTAATCACCATTATAAAACTTTCAAATTCCGAAACCATACACCCAATCCTGAACACCTTTTTTTGTTATGAAAAAGTAATTTGTCTCATGTTTTGAGTACTTAATTAAAATTACATCAATATAATATAAATGCCAAAAGCGATAAATAATACTAATATGCAAATTCTTTGCAATAGTCTTTATAAAAAAATCAAAACAAAAGAGATAGTATGCATACTTTATATAATGAACAACTTGAGAGAGTGAGCAAAATTGGTTGACAGTGAGAAAGAAACCATAGACATGATTATTAAAAAAGTACATATTACAAGTAAATGTTTTTCCATAAAAGATGAAATGAGACATCCAATCGTCATAAGATGGGCGATTAAATGCAAAAACATAGGAGACTCAACTGATTTTAGATTTTTTATACCAGTTCTTTTAACAAGCTAAGTAGATAGGAGGAAAGAATACATATCTTTTTTTTTAAATGAAAAAAAAAATCTTGCATCTGCATAAGACCTTAGTTTTTTTTTACAAACTACACCTTAAGAGAAAGTTAAAAGAGTCAGTAAAGTAGAAGCGATATTATATCCAACACTGATAATTTATAAAGTTGTAGACGAGTAGAGCCATTTCATTTCCATTGGATTAAGAAATATTGAAATGAATCTTTTTTAGTTGTCAATGGAAGTGTTAGCCGTGATGTGACTTCACTAATCACATCCTGCCATGAAAATATAATTTGTAAATCTCCATATGCAAAGCCATTAAACAAAATTATATAAATTTTAATAAAAGTTCAATCGAATCATTAATACATTCTTACAATAACACGAATTTGTATGTTGATATTCCAATAACACGAATTTGTATGTTGATATTCCATGATTCTAGATAGTTAGGAAAAATAAGGGTGTGAGAGGTAATTTTCAAATTCTCATGTGCATGGAAAAAAATGTATCATTAAATTTTTGATACCTCGACATGTTTGTAAGCTCTTCATGTAAATAATCGTTCGAATGAACTTTGTAAATAATAAAAGTTATTAGGTATTTAAAACCGCCAAATTTAATCAGTATTTATCTTATTTTCAAAGAACAAAACTATGCAAATATTATAAAATTAGGTTGCAGCTATGAGAATTTTATGCTAAATTTTATACAAAGAATTGTTATCTATTTCCTTTGTGTGGTGTAATAACACCTCGACTTTAGTTTTAAAATAAGAATTAAATATGTTAATGGTTCATTTGTCAAGCCAACATGCGTGCAGAGAAATAGGTTGTTTAAGTAAAATATTACCTCCAGAGAACACACTAAATATTCTTTCAATTTCTGTTAAATGAAAATCTTTTCAGCTTTATACACATTAAATATATGTAAGTGCTAATCACCCTATTCTATAGATTTCAATTACATTTTATAACTAATAAATCATTAAAAAAAAACATAGCTGAGACTAATCATATGGATATGCTATGCTTGCCTAGTTTCGATGCTATTTGGAAACTACATAGCATCTATTTAATTGATCTATCTCTGCTTTTTAACAATTATGCTATGCTTGCGTGATTTCCACCCTAATTAGATTTTGTTAAGGGTGTAATGGATATAAATGATCTTTCTCTTAAAATATATATATATATATATATATATATATATATATATTTTTGATAGGATAAAAGATCAGGGTTTGAAAGGTTCTGAAGTTTTGTATAAAAAATTAAAGTATTTAAACTCACACACAATGTTTTTTCTAATAATTTAAACGATACAACACTAAACAAATAAACAACAAACTACTCATACATTAAATAACAAATAGACAACAAAAAAAACCCACAAATAACAATAAGCAGTCCGCGAAAAATCCACCTGTCTTTCACTAACTGCCCATTTGTATTCTGCAGATCTTTAGCATTGCATACTGCCTTTGCTAGCCCCATATGAGGGACAGGGACTTTGTTGAGTCTTTCTTTCCTCTTTCTTATCTGTTGAGACATGGACCAGCTAGGACTCGAATCTAGGACTTTCCATACAATGCTGGAGTGCTCTATCACTGAACTACTGGTCCCTCTTGGACCAGTCCATCTTCAGTCCGAGTGTGGTTTAACACCAACACCCCCCCTTAAGCCACACCTCTTGTGTGCTTGGGGCTCCTAGCCTGGGCCTAGCTCTGATACCATGTTGAGACATGGACTAGCTAGGACCTTCCATATGCTGCTGGAGTGCTCTACCACTGAGCTACTGGTCCCTCTTGGACCAGTCCATCTTTGGTCCGAGTGTGGCTTAACACCAACATTATCATCATCTCAATTTGAATCAGGGAAAATGAGATGACAATTTCGATTTAACTTTATTCCTTGCATTTTCTATTAAAGATTTTTTAAGATGCGGAGCTTAAAATTGTCATTGTGTCTCCCTTTGTTTGAAGAGGACCCTTTTAACTGAAGATGTTTCCTTTGAGTTATGAGATTCAAGATCTTCCAAAGATGAGTCTGATTCTTTAATATCAAAATCACCCCTTTCACAATAAAATGGCCAGAGAGAAAATCTTTCCACCAAAAAAAGTTTCCTTATTTCCTTTGAAGCCGTTCTTGAAAAACCCATATTATAAATTCCCTTTTCAGATCTATTTTATGTGTTTAAATCATAAAAACAGGTGATTAAAATCTAGTTTCAGTTTCGTGAACCATCAGTTCCCTAAATATTACATTTTCAGATCTGAAAACCTAAACCATCATATATAAAATTTTCAATCGAATTATATGTGAATATAATGGCATGTCCAACTGTTGTACCTCAGTCATGAAATGAACATATGTGAGAGGATCCAAAGAATCATTGAATGTTTTTTTTAAAACCTATTTTAATCTTTTGCTGCGGCATATTCTGTGTTGCGCATCTATACAAAGAAAATAAACCTAGAAATAAGACTTAGCACCATAGGAAACAATAAACAAGGGCTTTGCTTCTCCGTTTGTGGTAAAATTCAAAGTTTCTATGGATTTTACTGTTAAGAAGAAAGGAAGAAGGATGGAAATAGAAAGGTTACGATTAAATTTGGAAGATATGGTGAAAAAAGGGAACCAATGAACTGTGAAAGATCTTCTTTTCTGTTGCGGGAGAAGACTGCTCCAGACCACTCACTGATTGATGGTTCCGGTTCCTCATCTCTTACGTATAATGCTGATCTTCCAACTTCAGCATCTTGGTTATTAAAGGTTGTTCCTGTGGTTGGTCTTATTTCAGCACTTTGTCATCTCTTTGGCTGTCCTTAAGTAGTGTTTGTGGAAGACTGCTTTCATTTACTTGGGCTGATTTGTCATAGTTGTTTGGATGTTTTCTTTTTTGTACGTTAAACCATATTATTATTTGATATTCTAATCTGGTTTTTGATTTAGATGTTATTTTTTTGATCATTTTTATAATCAAGTTGAATGGTCCTCTCAAAACCTTCTTCTTTTTACCCTATCAAATAAAAAATATAACATATATATTAATTAAAAGAAAAAATAAAATCATAATATTTTAACATTATTAATAAACAGCGAAATAGAGAAAAATAAGTAACGAAATTCTAGTCTGCAACACCAAAATTAAAGGTACTCTATTGTACGATAAAACCATTAAAAACTTGAATTTTGAGACGCATAATATACAAATATCTTACTAAGAAAGGCATAGTTCCATTTTCCAACTCCCAGTCCTAATATTATCATAATTACTAATGATGTACTTTTCTCTTGTGCTTGTTGGCCAAAAGAGCCATATCAATTTATCAAAAGTTTAATAAAATATTAGAGTCGACCAAAAATTAGGAGAGCGTAATTGTAATTAATTTATTATATTATAAAATTACAATTACAACAATAGATTATATATAAGTACAAAAATAAATTTTATTTGTAAATAAAATTAGTTATGTACTATAAATAAAATGAAAAGAAAAATATTTATATATAGCATCGAGCCATTTAGAGGGGGAAATGTCTTAAGTCTTTATATTAAAAAAGTGTAAATATATGATGTTGTGAAATGAGTTATTCGTTTTGTATGTGATTAATGGTTTATATTTGAAGTTGGAGGATGAATACGATTGTATTCTCCTATTTTTGTCTTGTGGCAAGCTTTGGAATGGTCACATCGTAAGCCTTGACTATCACCGGTTGGGATGAAATGTCTTGTCAATGATGAGGTAGCAGATAAGGAAAGTGTATAGGATATTAAATTTAATTGATGACATTTATTGTGATTTTCTATTGGTGGCAATGCTATGTAAAACTTACAATTTTTTTGGTTTCTGCATAACGAAACATTGGTTTTGCTTATTTAGTGTAATAGTGAAGAGCTATTTTTTATAGTTGTGTGTGCATAGACAAAGGATTGGGTGTGAAACCACTGTGAAGTGGGTTAAGTTATAATCAATCTCTATGCATGAGTGTAGTGATTTTTTTTTGTATGTGTAAGTTTTATTACTGAAATTGAGACAATTATTTTCTGTAATAAGGTTTGAGGTGGAAATTTTATATGAATGGATGTCTCTATCCTCATGGCAGAAAATGTGGTATTGCAAAGGTGAGATCCATAAACATAAAAATGATTCCTCGCTATCATTTAGTTTGTTGATTGTTCATGATGCATTATTTTTTAATTCTTTAAGACGACAACAATGATTGAAAATGTTTTTTATGATAGTGCATTTCAAATGTTGTGTAGATTTGATAGCTCGACATGCATAGACTATAGATTGGTCATATAGTCATTATTAGGTTATTTATTTTCATACATTAATCGATGGAATATATCTATGTATAGTTGTCCTTATCATTGTTACGGAAAGGCTAACAGATGTGTGGTTAAGATTTGGTGTGTTAGACATTGGTAATGCATAATTTTTTATTCTATAAAATGATAGTGGAGAATGAAAAGGGGTTTAATATACTTTTTTCATATTGTTGTGGGTTTGAAAAGTCATATAATGTTTATAACTCGACAAGAATAGACTAATGTTCTACGATGTAATCATTGTGAGTTTTTTATTTTTAAGGTTTGTGGTGGAAAATATTGTGTAGTTTTATTTATCATTGTGGTGGAAAGAAAAATTTAAATTTTATTTGGGGTTTTGAAAATATAAACATTTGTTTTTCTTATTAAGTGTGATAACAAAGGGCTAATTTTTTACAACTCTATGTGCATGGTCTAGGGATTGGGTATGCAACCACTATAATGAGGGTTAATCTTGAATCAATTTATCTGTGTGAATGGGATGAGAATATTTTATATTTGTAAGTTTTATTATTGACATTGATTAAAAAAATTACAATAGGGTTTGCAATGAAAAATGTATTGTGGATGGTTGTCACTATCCTCATGCTTGAAAGCATTGTTTTGCAAATGATCCTCAAAATGATTTCCAGTTGTGATTTGTTCTTTGTTCATTTGTAATGTAATATTTTTTATTCCTTAAGATGAAAATAGAGATTGAAAAGGGGTTTCTGATAATGGGCTTCAAACATTGTGTAAATTTAATAACTCAACATACATAGACTAGAGTTTGGCAATGTAGACATTGTTAAGTCATATTTTTTCTAAATAAAGTTTTTGGTAGAAAATATTTGTGTATAGTTGTCTTTGTCATATGGTAAAAAGACTTGACTCACAAGGGTGGAAGCCATAAATGTCAAAATATTTTTTTATTTATGATGAAAGTGGAGATTGAAAAGGGGTTTTAGGTAGTTTTTTTAGCTCCTCAGATACCAAGTGGAAGATATGGAAGGTTGACTAGTGAATAAATTCAATTAATGACATTTTTTTTTCATAATAAAACATTTAGTTTACTAGTTCAACAAGACAAGGAATGCCTATTTATTTGATAAATTTGTGTTCATAGACCAGAGATGGGATGCATTGGCTTGTTGGAGACTAGGTGGTAGATATGGAAGGTTGATATGTCATATAATTTAATTAATGACATTTACTATTTTTTTAGTGGCAAGGCTCTGTAAAACCTAATAATTTTTCTATTTTTCATATAAAAAAAAATTCTTTTTGATTCTCAAAGATGATAGTGGAGATTGAAAATGGTAGTTTCGATATGTCGATATACATATACTATAATTTAGGCTTGTAGTCAAATTATCATTTTATTTTTTTAATAAGGTTTGCAGTAGAAAATATCTATGGATAGTTTTATCTAGCATTGTGGCAAAAAGGCAAGAAAAAATATCTAAAGTCTTTAATAAATCTCCACTCTTATGTTAAATATTCAAAAATATTTTTGAGGTTTATGGCTCTTTTTAGTGTTTATGTAAGAGTAGGTTATGGGTTATAAAATGATATCAATTTTTAAATAAGGTTTGCGGTAGAAATTATATGTAAAAAGTTGTCTTTGATGTCATGGTGAAAAGATTTATTTTGAAATTGTGAGAGATAAAAATCTTGAAACTGTTTTTTCCCACCAGCGATAAGTTTGTTGTGCAAAAATTAATTTTTTCATATTGAAACATTTTTTTCTTATTTAGTTGGACCATGAAGGTATATTTATTTAATAGTTTGGAATGTATATACCACATATTTGACATGTAACAATTACAAGGTGGGTTAAGCTTGAAAAAAATTATATATGTGGGTGCTATGAGAATATTGTGCAATGGTGAGAGTCATCAACCTCGAAATGATATACGGTTATGAATAGGTTGATGTGTCAATGATAATGTAGTATTTTAATTATTTAGGATGATAATGGAGATTGAAAAGGGGTTTAGATTATTTTTCATGTCTTTTTAGTAATAAAGAGTTGTTTAGTTATTCTCAAAGTTCATATAAATATAGATTATGGGTTTGAGATGTTTTGTAGTATTTATATTGCAATGCACATAGATGAGAGACTAAGCATGTATCCATTATTAGGTCAATGTTTTTAAAATTTTGTTTTTTGGTGGAAAACATCCTTATATAATTTTATCTATAATTATGGAAGAAAGGTTTGGTTTTCAAGGGTAGGAAACTATTAATGGCATAAAGTGTAACAGAATAAATATCCATAGAATGGATGTGTCATCATGGTAAAATGTATTCATACCATTTTTTATATTTATTAACATGTAAACCTTCCACATTTGGCACTTTATCCAAACATAGCCTAGATGGAAACTCTTGATGCAGGAGCATCACTCCTCGATTCATTTTTTTTTTGGCTTGTTTTGTTAATTTGTGACTTGATTCAATGCTTTTGTGTCTTTATATGGCCTTAAGAGTCTTAAGAGTCATTTAGGAATCATTTATAGACATTAGTTATTTGTCAAATTTGAATTTGAGCCTCTTTGGCATTTTCCTACCAAAAATCTCAATTTAAATATATGAATGATTTCCTTTAATTTTAAGGTTCTCTAACAACTCTTTGATGGGTTTTTTTTATGGATATTGGTTAGGATAGGTGTTTTAGGAGTCTTAGGTACCTTTTTTGTGATTGATCACCCTTTTTGGTCTCTTATGCTTGGTTAAAACTTTGTTGTAAGCTCAAAATTGCATTGGTTCAAGTAAAGCCTACGTTGGAGGGAATCAAGAATAATTAGATAAATTTTAGGAAAGATATAATGATTGTATACCTTCTAATTAATCAATGTGAAGATGGAGAGAATATGTTTTAGCTCCAATAAATGGTGAAGAAACTTTGAGCATAAATAGAAGATTATTTTTTTAAATAAACCCTATGTATGTACATTGTGAAATTTAAATTTTAATACATGAGAATGAAAATGGTAAATGTGTTATGTATTGATTGAATGTAATATATTAATATATGATTTTACACTATCCACTTTGGATTTCCAAAAATAATAAATAAGGACTGATCATATTTAGACCGAGAAGGAAGAAATTCAAGCCCATGCGATTATGTGTATCATCATTTAGGTTACTAATGCTATAAAGTGTTTCTTGCACTTTTTATTGATCTTTGAGATTGAGAAAATATTGGGAAAATGTTTTAGAGTGGATTAAAACTTGTCTGAAGGTTTAACACTCAAATAAAGTTCCAATTTTCACTAAAAACTCACATTTTGCCTTACAACCCTGTGCCCTGCCTTGACAAGCATTGTGAAGGTAACAAATCATAAGTTTTTGAATATTTTTAGTTTAGATATCATAAGTTTTGAGTTGATATCAAGGTTAAACAAACATTTTCCATTCATTTTGAGTTATTAAAACATTGAATTGCTTTAGGAAACCTTCATTTTACCTCTCCCAACCTGCACAAAAGACCTAGTGAAGAGTTTTAGCTATTTCAATATTTAGGTATTTAGAGAGTGATTCAGACTTCCAAATTTGGCATGAAAGTTGGGTTTTAAATTCTAAATGTGAATAAAACATTCATTTGATTTTTTGACACGTGTGGAACCTATACAGCTAAAACTCAATCTAAGCCTAGGAGACCTAATAAATGCCCAATTAGCAGAAGAAATAGGTTGAGTTAGTACATTTGTATTGAGAGTTAGACCTTAAAACTTGATAGAGATATGTAAACCCTTAATTGGTATTTTAAAATGACTTTTTTTGTGTTGAAACCCTATATACTTGACAAACCATCAAGAAAAGTGACTTTAGAGGGCTATTAGAGAGAGACCTAAAAGAGAGAAGGACCTTGAAAACAAAATATTTACCTATAAAGCTTAAATTTAAAATTTTGTGTGTTGATCAAGGAGGATAAAGGGTACTTGAATCCCTAATTATTTGTATTATAAACCTTATAAAATTGTCAAACCATCCTAAATAGTACTTTGAGAGTGTTAGTAGATATAAGCCTAAAGAAGGTAAGTTTGTTTCAAAGTTATTTTTACTGATCCCTTTGCATTAGTTTGGTATAAAAGCAGGTTTGGTACCTAAAGGAGACTTAAATAAGGTTTACATTCTTAGATAACAAGAGTGAATTGATAGTTTTTGGTCAACTAACTTTGAGAGTGAGAAGACAAGATGCCACCTAGAAGGAATAGAGCCAATACTCAAACTATATTAGAGGAGTTACAGAATTTAAAGATTGGTTTTGATGCCAAGCTTGCATCAGTTAAATCTAATCAAAGAATGGGAGTCATAATAAGGGATGAAAGTGATAGAGAGGAAGAATTCCAATATCCAAAAGAGGAAGATGGAGAAGTTGGAGACCATTATGAACAAGGTCTTGAGAGAATACTAAAGGCGGTGATGAAATAGGGGTTCAAACCAAAATTAGAACTTCCTACATACTCAATAAGTTTAGATGGAGAAGAAATTATTTATTGGATTACAGAACTAGATAAATATTTTGATTACATAAGTGTTCTAGAGGAGATCTAGGTGAAGTTTTCTTGCATAAAAATGAAAGGGCATGCATTTTGGTGTCATTTAATCCTAGAAGAAAAAAGAGAGGAAAGTTAAATATCAAGTCTTGGGACTGGATGGTCTCCAAGTTTAAGGGTAAACTCTTACCAAGTGACTATGAAATAAATCTCTTCAAGATATTGTAGACTTTGAATCATAAGAAAATGAGTGTCAAGGAGTATATAGAAGGGTTTTACAAGTTGGTCATTAGATCAGGTCATACAGAGGAGGATAAGGAAAAAAGTTGCTAAATGTATTAATGGATTGAGATATAATTTATAAGAGTCTAGTTATCCCAAAGACTCTTGAATAATGCTATTAACTTGTATTGAAAGTTGAAGACAAGCTTAATAGAAGAGAAACACAATAGAATAGAGGCAGGGGTAGAGGTTATAGAGAAAGGGGTTAGCAAGGAGGTAGAAGTAACTCACAGAGAAACCATGGAGAGGTTAGCACTTCACAAGAATAGTCTTCTAATCTTAGAGGTGGATTTAGAGGTAAGAGGCCATATTTCAGAGGTGGTGTCAAGATCTACACATAGCTCTGATACCACTTATCAGGATCTAGAACACACTGCTCTGATACCAGCTATCAGGATCCTCCTTAGAGTAAAATTGATTACCTTTGTATAAGCAACTAAACACAAAATTAAACTAGAAGTAACATGTAACTAAAAATCAGAAATAGCACAGAATATGAGATACGAGAAACAATACAATCTATATTAACACTCTTCTAGAAGGAAATACAATGAAGAAATCACACTCTTCCCACACCTCTTGGGCGTACAGTAATTCTTCCTCAAGATTTCTCTCTCTCAATCAATTACAACCAACTCAACACTGAGTTGTTCCCTCCACCAGTAAGTGACAATCAACCCAATGGTTGTTGTTGCCTACTTCCAGTCCACCGAGTACTCCAAGTAGATCTCCTTGATCTTGCACACCTACAGATCTAACTAATCTTACACCCCTTGAGACAACCAACCCAATTGTTGTTCTTGCCTTCAAGTTGAGGATCTAATCCTTCTTAGTCCTTCCTTACTCTTATGTTGCAGATCTTCTTGATCTTGCTACCCCGCAGATCAACTGATCTTGCACACAACCTTGGCACACTTGCAGATCTCCTTGATCTTGCTACCCCGCAGATCAATTGACCTTGCTTTTTTGCACACTTTACAATATAGCCCCATGGGTCTTTTAAATAGATCCCAAAACAAACAATAATTAGAAAAGTGAACTTAAGACTAAAATTAGTCTTTACATGCAAATTGATTGTTCATCAAACTAACTGTTCGTCTAACTAACAGTTCTGGAAATGCATAGGCAATCGACGTCAGTTCCTATCTGTCTGGAGATGACCGATGTCGGCTGATGCCTAACTGATGTCGACAGCTTCCGATCGACCCTAACCGATGTTGGTTCATCCTGGCCGATGTCGGCGACTGTCTAACTCCAGCAACCTCCACATTTGCATAACAATGAAGCTTTTAGCTCCAAAACCTAACAGGTGGATGTACATTAAGAAGAATAGGATATAGTGGCTTCATAGGTAAGTGGTTCAAGCGTAATAAATTTTTTGGACAATAGGTTTTGTAAGCGTCTAGAGGGTCAGCAAGTAGGAAGTTATAAGATTGAAAATAGAAATGAGGTTGTTCAATCAACAAAAGAAGAGACTATTAGCTCTCCATCTCATGTGAAAGAATTAGCGATTGGTGAATCTTTGCTTATGATGAGAGTGTTGATCAAGACACCTAAAGAGAAGGAACATTCACAAAGGAAGACTCTTTTCAAGACATCATGCAAGTGTCAAGGTAAGTGTTGGAAAGTGGTTATTAATTCAAGTGGCACAAATAACTTAATTTCAGTTGAAATGGTTGATAAATTAAAATAAAAAATTACCCCATCCAACTCCCTAGAATGTTGCATGGCTGTAAAAAGGGCAACAACTATTGGTTAATGAAAAATTTTGGGTGGAATTTTAAATTATAAGTTACAAAGACAAAGTCATTTATGACATTATGCTAATGGACGTGTGTCATGTGCTACTTGGAAGGCCTTGGTAATATGATAGGAATACAACACATGATGGAAGGAGAAAAATTTACACCTTGGAGAAGGATGATATAAGCCATACCTTTTTGCCTATGAAAGAATAAGATGGTGAATAAAATATTAGTTCAAGTGTAATACTAGTAAGTGAAAAGGAATTTGTGAATGCAATGAAATAATAAGAGTTAGGATTCGTAGTGGTACTCAAGCCTAGAACAATCATAACAACAACCAAGGTGAATGAGTTACCTCAAGAAGTGCAAGATGTGCTAAAAGACTATGCTAATAGTATAGTAGATGAACTACCTAGTGAGCTTCCACCCATGAGAAAAAGTAGTCATCATATTAACTTCATTCCATGAGCAAGCTTGCCTAATAAGGCTATATATAAGATGATAACATAGGAAAATTCTGAGATCAAAAAGCAAGTTCAAGAACTTTTAGACAAGGGGTTGGTTAAGGAGAGTCTCAACCCATGTGCAATGCCAATAGTGTTAGTGCTCAAGAAATAAGGAGATTTGAGGATTTGCATAGATTCAATAACAATCAACAAGATCACTATAAGGTATAAGTTTCCTCTCCCAAAGATTGAAGACTTGATGGATTGTTTGAGTGGGTCAAACTATTTTTCCAAGAGTGACCTCAAAAGTGGATATTATCAAATCAGAATCAAACATG
This sequence comes from Torreya grandis, assembly GCA_037957365.1. NCBI lineage: Eukaryota > Viridiplantae > Streptophyta > Pinopsida > Cupressales > Taxaceae > Torreya > Torreya grandis. Next base: position 1,773,681 of record JARHVA010000687.1, on the reverse strand, counting down.
AAAATGAATGGAAAACAGCATTCAAGACTAATGAAGGGCTATATGAATGGCTTGTTATGCCATTCGGCCTCACTAATACACCTAGTACATTCATGAGGCTCATGAATGAAGTTATTAAGCCTTTCATAGGTAAGTTTGTTGTAGTTTATTGGATAATATTTTGATTTACAATCATAGTAAAGAAGAACATATTCATCATTTAAATTTGGTTATGAGAAGATTACAAGAGGAGAAACTACTAATAAATCTTAAGAAATGTGTATTCATGAAGACATAATTGTTATACCTTGGCTTTGTGGTATCTCAAGGAGTGTTAAAAATGGATAGGGACAAAGGGAAAGTCATAATGGAGTGGCCAACTCTGAAGTCAACTGCAAAGGTAAAAAAAATTCATGGCCTTTCAAGATTTTATAGGAAATTCATTAGAAATTTCAGTGGAATTTGTGCTCCAATCATAGACACTATCAAAGGAGATAAGAAAAAGTTTGTGTGGACTGACTTAGCTGAAAGAAATTTTTAGTTTTTGAAGAAGAAAATCATTGAACATCCCATCCTAGTACTTCCTAATTTCAACAAAGTCTTTTGAGTGGAGTGTGATGCAAGTGGAGTAGCCATTAGGGTTATCTTAAGTCAGGTGGGCAGACTTATAGCCTACTTTAGTGAAAAACTAAATGATGCTAAAAGGAAGTAATCATATTATTATTTGGAGTTATCTGTAATGGTGCAAGCTGTGAGTAAGTGGAGGCATTATCTAATGCCTAAATATTTTATGATCTTCACAAATAACCATGTTTTATAATTCATCACTAGTCAACCCAAGGTCAATCAGAGGCATATCAAATAGATAGAATATTTGCAAAATTTCACTTTTACTATCAAACATAAGAAAGGCCAAAGTAATAAGTTGGCAAATGCTTTGAGTATGAAGGCATTGCTAATAAATTAATTTTAGCTTAAGAGTGTAGGAATTGAATCCCTCAAGGAGTTGTATGAGAGTGATGAATATTTTTAAGGGGCCTATAAGGATTGTAAGCATCCAACTACCTTGAATAAAGAACCATGGTTGGATTACATGATACAAGATGGCTTATTATTCAAAGGGATATAGTTATGTGTGCCAAAGATTTCAATGAGGGATAACTTGATCAAAGAGAAGCATTGTGGGAGCATGGAAGGACACTTTGGACTTGACAAGACATTGGAACAACTAACTAGGCATTACTTTTAGCCTAGAATGCAAGCTGAGGTAAGAAGGTATGTAGAAATATGTAAGGTTAATTAAAATTTTAAGCATAAAAAAATAAATGTAGGTTTGTATCAGCCTTTACCTATCCCAAATAGACCATGGGACTTTATTAGTATGTATTTTGTGATGGGACTACGTAGAACTCAACGAGGCTATGAATTCTGTCCTTGTATTGGTGGATAGGTTTTCTAAGATGGCACACTTTATACCTTGAAAAACTACCAATGATGCTACATATATAGAAAATTTATTCTTTAATGAGGTTTTTAGACTACATGAACTCCCACTAAGCATCATATCTGATAGGGACACTAGATTTGTTGGTCACTTTTGGAGGACCTTGTGAAAAAATCTTGGAATAAATTTGACTTTTAGTTCAACACACCACCCTCATAAAGATGCATAAACTGAGGTGGTTAATAGGAGCTTAGGAAAATTTTCAGGGTGCTTATCAAAAGATAATCCTAAGCAATGGGATTTGGTACAACCACAAGTAGAGTTTGCATACAATGACTCTTCCAATAGGAGCATTAGTATGAGTCCATTCTAGGTATTGTATAGCATACAACTAAGAGGTGTCTTTGAACTGAGATATTTAAGAAAAATGGAGAACAAAAGTGTTGAAGGAGAGGAATTTTTTGTGGCTATACAAGAAGTGCATGAACAAGTGAAAATATAGTTAGATACAAGTGTGGAGAAATACAAGAAGCAGGTAGACTTGAAAATAAGATAAGTCAATTTTGAAATTGGTGACATGGTTTTGGCTCACCTGAGGAAGAAGATATTTCCAAAAGGTGGGTATAATAATCTCAAGGTGAAAAAGATAGGTCCTTGAAAAGTTCTAAATAAGTTTTCTAACAATGCTTATAAGATAGAGTTGCCTAGTGGAGTGGGCATCTCTCCCATTTTCAATGTTGCAGACTTATTTCCATTTAAAGAAGTTGATGATAGTGATTAAATAATAGGAGGATAAGGTAAAATAGTCTAAGAATGGGCAAGTTAGTTGCCAACAACCAAGAAGGAGGAGCTAGAGATCATCTTGGACAAGAAGATTTTCAAGAAAACAAGAAAAAAAGAGTATTTTTAGTATCTAGTAAAATGGAAACACCATCCTCATGAATATGCCACTTGGATGACATAATAATAGATAAAGAAACATGGGAATACTCTTGTAGACCTCATGAATAGCAATTCATGAGTCTACTTTTTTATGCCCCTTGGGGGCATGATGTAGGAGCATCACTCCTAATTTCAATTTTTTTGGCTTGCTCTAATAAATTTTGGTTTTATTAAGAGTCTTTTAGGAATAATTTCTATACATTATTTCTTTTTCAAATTTAAATTTGAGCCTCTTTGGCATTTTCTCACCAAAATGCTCAATTAAAATATTTGAATGATTTCCTTTAATTTTAAGGTTCTTTAGCAACTCTTTGATAGGTTTTTTTATGGATCTTGGTTAGGCTAGGTGTTTAATGAGTCTTAGGTACATTTTTGGTGATTGAACAACCTTTGTGGTCTCTTATGCTTGGTTAAAAATTTATTTTAAGCTCAAAATTACATTGGTTCAATTAAAGCCTACATTGGAGGTAATCAAGAATGGTTAGAGAAATTTTAGGAAAGATAAAATGCTTGTAAACATTCAAATGAATCAGTGTGAAAAAGGATGGAATATGTTTTAGCTCTAAGAAATGGTGAAGAACTTTGAGCACAAATAGAGGATTGTTTCTTTAAATAAATCTTGTGTATGTATATTGTGAAATTTGAATTTCAATGCATGAGAATGAGAATAGTAAATGTGTTATGTATTGATTGACTATAAAATATTAATGTGTGAGTTTACATTTTCCACTTTGGATTTATAGGAAGACTAATTAATGACTTATCATCTTTAGACCGAGAAGGAAGAAATTCAGGCCCATGCAATTGTGTATCATCATTAAGGTTTATGGTGTTATAAAGTGTTTCTTGCACATGTTATTGATCTTTGAGATTGAGAAAACATTGGTAAAGTGTTTGAGAGTGTATTTAAACTTGTGTGAAGGTTTAATACTCAAATAAAGTTCCAATTTTCACTAAAAACTCCCATTTTGCCTTACAGTGCACTCTACCTTGACAGGTATTATGAAGGTAAGAAATCATAAGTTTTTTAATATTTTTAGGTTAGAGATCAATTCCATTAAGCTTTGAATTGTTTTTAAAGTTGAATAGACCCTTTAAATTCATTTTTATTCATTATAACTTTGAATTTCATTATGAAACCTTCATTTTACCTCTCTCGACCTGCATAAAAGACCTAGTGAAAAATTTTGGCCATTTCAAGGTTTAGGTATTTAGAGAGTGATTCAGAATTCCAAATTTGGCATGAAATATGGGTTTTTCATTCTACAAGTGAATCAAACATTCATTTTAATTTTTGACATGTTTGGATCATTTAAGAGCAAAAACTCAATCTGAGGCTTAGGAGAACTAATAGAGGCCTATTTAGCAAAAGAAATAGGTTGAGTTAGTACATTTATATGGAGAGTTGAACCTTAAAACTTGATAGAGAGTTATAAACCCTTAATGGGTATTTTAAAAGGTCTTTTTTGTGTGTTTAAACCCTGACCATCAAGAAAAGTGACTTCAGAGGGTTACTAGAGAGAGATCTAAAAGAGAGAAGTACTTTGAAAATAGAATATTTCCATTTATATTTTAAATCTAAAAATTTGTCTATTGATCAAGGAAGATAAAGAGTACTTGAATCCCTAATTATTTGGCTTGAAAACCTTTTGAAATTTTCAAACCATCCTAAACAATGCTTTGAGAGGGCTAGTAGATATAAGCCTAAAGAAGGTAAGTTTGCTTCAAAGTTGTTTTTACTAATACCTCTACATCAACTCTCAACCCCTAAAATGTAGTCATGCCACACATCAAAAGTAGTGAAATCCGATCAGTTTCATCCTCTGACTTAGAATGTGGGCCTGTGATTAGGTATGAAATGAAGGGATCAATTGGGTAGGTGACCTTAAGTGTGGTTAAGTAAATTTGAGTAGTAGTTTGTATGGATTTTCATATTGTTCATGCACTTCCTCTATCATTGTTTAAAGTTATTCCATTATTAGTTTAAATTAATAAAGTGATGGCCAATAGGCTTGATTTGTAACTATGTTGCTTTGATTTGTTTAGGAATGAGGTTTAAGGTTCACTATACATCTAATAACCATATAAATTTACAAAGATCATGTTTCATTATGCATGATTATATAAACATGATAATACCGGTGAGTGGAAACAATAAGGAATCCATTTAAAAAGAGTTATGTAAGGTTTAAATGATGGTCTACAATTACAATAACTATAACTTTTACTTCTTAATTAGAGGTGCATAAGTAAATGATTATGCTATATAAATTCATGTTTATTATATGCATGTTTATATCGACTATTTATAACCTAATTATTTAATCATGCATGATGAATTATGATATGTGTAATTATAGGCTTATTTAGTGTAGATTTTTTATTTTTATTTTTATTTTTGGTTGAAGGTTTATTTAGATTGATGATACATAGTTTCTAGATTTGCTTTTATATGTAGGGGCATGCTTTTTGCAAAGATACAAAATGAAGGTGTGGTATTAAAGTTCCTTTCTTGTTCTCTTGTGATGTTTTTTAAAACGTGTAAAGATGGAATGAAAAGTTACCATTTTTCGCACACAAAGGCCAAGAGGAAAACAAAATATAGAAATGTTTCTTATTGTTAAAAGATAAAAATAAATATTGAAGTAGAGAGAAAAAATTAAATTAAATTTTTTAAAATTATTTTGTTGTCTTTTTTTTTAATATTTAATTTTTTTTATTTTTTTTTACAGATTATGCTTTTAAAATGAAAATTTTAATTTATTTTTTTGATATAAATATTTATATAAAATTTAGTCATACCTTTATTAATTTTTTCATCTACCCTTATTTGAATGGTATCTTTATCCATGTATTAGTACCTCTACCCCCATTTCACTTGGTAACTACATATTCAGATTTCTCCTCCTGTTTATTTTTTTGTTTGATTAAAATTTTATTAAATCAAAAAAGGTGTATAGACTTTTCAATATAAGTGAAAAAAAAAAGATGTTCAACAATAATAATTTATCAAAATGTTGAAATCCTTGAAACCTGGATTTAAGACTAAATTTGGAGAATGGCTCAATTTATATGGAATGGCGAGTTGTGAAAAAAATTTGAATGAATGAGAGAGGTACCTTTTTCCATAGATATTATGTTTTTTCTACATATAGTTACATTCTTGATGTGCATGTAAGGATGAAAAAGTTTGTTTCATGTGTTATTTATTGGATCTAATGGTAGGCACTCTATGGTAAATTTGATATCTTGGAGGAGAATGATAAAAGGCAAAATCTAAAAAAAAACATTACCCTACAAAGCCATATTGATTTTTTTTTTAAAAGAATATCGTATTGAGTGGCACAAAGAAACAAAAATAACTTGTAATCATATTACTATTTTAAACATGCAAGCTGAATAGTTGTAAAGAACATGATTCTAATATGTGATATATAGATCTAAATCCATTTAATTTGAGGTAGCCAATTATCTGTGTTACTCAAAGGATATATCTTACCTTGATCTAATGTTATCCCTAACCACAATGTTCCTACATATTTTTCTATGAAATCAATTTTAGTAATAAATCATGGCTTTAGAAAGACTAAAATCATAACCTTGTAGTCCTATATAGAATTTTATGAGAAGAAGAATTGTATTGATTATAAAAATTAAATTTGCAGTGTCAATAACAATATAAAGACAAACAAAATGGAAGCTAGAACGTTGAATAAAATCCTTGATTGGTATCAGTGTGCTTCAGGTGAGAAGGTTAACCTTGTGAAATCAAATAATTTCTTCCTCCACATTTCACATTGCATAAAAAATAAGATTAATAAATTCTAGGATTTTCTTAAGGTTGTCTTCCCAATAAATACTTAGGGAACCCCCTCTTTGATAGTCGGTCAAAAAAATGAGTTTTGGGATGATATGTCCACAACCGTATAGAATAAATTGGGCTCTTGGAAAGGCAAATGGATATAATGGGCAAGAAAAATTCAACTAATTCAAGTTATCCTCAAAGCAATACCATTCTACATAATGTCTATCTTAGAAGCTCCAATGAGTGTTAAATATGTATTAGTTAATATTAAGTGAAAACATTATGTGGAAGTCTCCATTTGAGTCTAGGAAAATTCACTTATGAAATGGGAAGAGGTATTCTTGCCCAAGTGAAAAAAGGGAGTTGGAATAAAAAATTGTTCATGATGAATAAAGTTTTGAGAGAAAACTTTAAATGGATAATTTATCATGACAAAGATAACACTTGGAGCATTTTGCTTTGATGAAAGTATCTTGACAACATAGATGGTCTTTCTCATGTTTTTATTATAGAGCATTGGATGTATGGGTCTCATATCTAATATTTTTTTGGGAAATGTAGAGACCTTATCTCTAACTTCCTATGCTAAGAAATAAAAAATGAAAGATATATTAACTTATCGAATGATGTTTGGTCTAATGTGTGTTCTATCTATAATCATCCTTCAACATTTTATAAGATTACTTTTCAAACCTGTGGGGACCCCTAGTTTTTAATTATTGGGTTGAAAATCAAACTGCATGGGGTTCTTAATGAAGGTGGAAAATTTGAAGTATTTCAATGGCCAACCATTCATCTAATCTTCTAATTTATTTCAACACCTTCCTGAACTCTCACCATACTAGTACCTTTGAGGAATTTTATGGCTTAAAATGGAAAGTAGACCCTTCAGAAAATGTTTATGTGAAACAAGTTTATAATAAGTTAATATCTCATTTTAACTCTCCTATATGGCTAGTGGAAAAAGTTTGTGTCCCTCGAAAGCTACCTAAAGTTAACGTAAATATGTGGTTCATCATGAAGAATAAATGTATTTTCTAGGAAAGACTTCAAAGGATTGGTTTTTAGGGACCCTTTTGGTGCATCTTTTGTAAGAATAATTATTAAACCCCAAAACACATCTTCCTTTAATGCAATTTTTCCTAGAAAATTTGCTCTTGGTTCTTTAATAAAATTAACATATTTTGGGTGGAAATATGTTATATTAAAGAATTAATAAACTAGAAATAAGATGAAGGGGACAAAGTTAGAAGAATCTAGGGAATGTCTCCATCTTTCATCATCTATAGCTTATGGAAAGAAAGAAACAATAGAGTCTTTAGGAACTTGTCCCTCTCAGAAGAAATCGTTTCTCTAAAAATTAAAGCTCTCCTTGAAAAGGTTTATATGGCTAAATTTTCATCTACTAAAAATAAAATCACTTGATAATATCATCATCTTCTCTTAAAATAGAATTCAATTAAAAATAACTTCAACCTCCCTTCTCAAAAAAACAAAAGGTTAATGGCTTATTAAAAGTCCCTGAATGATAATTTTGTCGAGATAAATTTCAATGGGGCATCCAAAGAAAACCCAAGTTTTTTTGAAGGTGGAGGCATCTTCAGAGACAATTTGGGACAAATGTTATCCTATTACATGTATTTAACATTCCTTAGTCTTTTAAAAAAATTATAAAAGTACTTGCTCTTCCTAGAGATTTGAGAATTGCTATTGATTTTAATTTTAGTAAAATTAATCATTAAAGGTGATTCTCTCTTGATCATCAATAATATTAAATAGATTATAAATTATTAGTGGCAACATGATTCAATCATTCAAGATATTATTTAAGTCATTCTTTTTTTAAGGAATTTTTTTCTTCCAAAACTATCTTGAGACTAACTCTTCAACATATTACTTGGCTAGCTTTAGTACCATTCATGTTCTTCCTAATTAATATTGGCATTGTGTAGGTCTCTCTCCTTGGGATGAATGCAAAGAGTTACTTCTAAAAGGCTTGACGCAATTACATCTTCCCAGTGGAAGCTTTTTATTTTTTGGCTTCTCTTGTTACTCCTTCAATTTGTCATTGTGGGCTTCAAAGATATGGTTTTTGGCATGTTTTGTGTAAATCTCAGGTTCGTTGTTCAAGGGGGATTTTGAAGTTCATTGAATTTTGACATAAGTTTTATTTTTATCTTTTGTAGTGGTTTTAATGGGTTTGAGGATATTGAGAAGCTCTAGTTTTGGAGTTTATTTGAATAGTTTTTGAAGGTTTAGTTATTGTTAAGGCTTTCTTTCTTAGATTTGGGATGCCTATTTTTTCGTATATTTATGGTTTCTTCTTTTTTGATGTCGCATATTGATATTTATTTTATTTTAACATCTTTCCTATCTAAGAGATTTTTCACTGAAGATTCCGATCAATTATTTGAAATATTTAATTATTATTGTGAATGTAGGTGGGACATTATCTAACTAATAATACCACACCTCCACCCGCAACATTATAATTAATAAAAAAAATCTACAAATAAAATATATTTTAATATATTTATTATTTATTAATAAATAATTTTTAATATATTTTTATTAAAATATTTAATTAAATATTTGTATATTTTAATATGTTTATTGAAATTTAATAAATTTATTTTAGTATATTTTTTAATTAAATATTTATTCCATTTTTTTTTTTTAAAAACATACCATTCTTCCATATTAAATCTTTATCCCCATGTTACATGCATATTAAAAGTCTTTACTAAAAAGGAGTTTAAGTTGACACATGTCATTAAAAAGACATGGACTTGGAGAAGTTAAATGTGTGGAATTTTCTTTAAATTTGTGTGGCGTGGAACTTTAAATGCATGCACTATGGCGTTTGAATTTATCATTAGTCTTGGTAAAGTGTTGCATATTATTTTGGATGGCGTTAATTTTATAAAACGATAAGCGTGCTTAGTCTTGGAATTAGCATGGTAATTTCTAATTATTAAGAAGTGCAATTTTGATTATTGTGGTAATCTTGAATTAATCAAGAAAAATAAGTCTTATTTTTTTTATCTCGATGTATTATTTTGGGGAATAATTATTATGATTACTACATATGTGAAATTTTACTTTTTAAAATTTCTCAAAGATTTTTGACAGGGGTTGTATGCAGAAACATTGATGGTAAAGGATTTATAGCTGGGAAAGATTATTCAACAGATTACCTATTAATATGTGGGAAAGTTTAATTATTTTCTATTTATGATAGAGTGGATCAGCTTTGACACTAATTCTATGCTATTATCCACGCTTAGCTATATGCCAACGATGTTGAATTCCATTTTAAGATTTTGGTTTTGATCATTTGTAGAGCAAAATCGAATACAAGAAGTAAAAAATCTCATAGAGCCAACACCATGTTGTCGAAATGGGAAAAACCCCAATTCGAAGAAATTGTTAGTACCCCAAGAAATTTGTTATCGTTTGGCTAAAGCCAAGTAGCGTTGAGAAATATATAACTACATGGTATTTTATAAGGCAGTAATAAGAATTTGGCAAAGAAGCAATTGATTTACACAGATAAAATTGCAGAAAGAGATATCTGGATGCAGAGGCAATAGAACCTTTGATGGGTTTATTTTGTTACACAAATAGATATCTGGTACAAAAATATTTATTTACTTAGAGAGATTTTTGTAATCAGTCTCAAAGAGTTTTAATAAGATCGAAACACTCATAGAGTGGACCCGAGGACATAGCCACTTGGTGAACCCCATAAACAAATCTTTTGTGTTATATTTTATTTTTTAATTTCCTCTCTGTGATCATAAATCCTTTCAATTTCTTTTATTAAATTACAAAAGTTTTAGATGTTATATTGGACGGTGATGATAATGGCGAAATGAGAGAAGGAAGGTGCACGAGGGAAGGAGGGCGCAAAGGGGGAGAGCGCAGGTCGCAACTACAGGGCGGCATTGGGAGTGCAGTAGTCAGCCCAGGGAGTGCAGCAGTCGGCCCAGAGCCTGAGGAGTGCTGGAATGGTTTTGCCCCACTGTTTTCAGGTCCATGTGATGCTAAAGAGCCAACTGGCATAAGACTTCTCAAGGTCAATGGATGCCTGGAAAGATGCAAGGAGAGGCCCAAATTGGTCATACTTATGGACATGATTGCTGAGGATATCAAATATTATACAAATCATTCTCTGTATTGCAAGTTTTTGGGGCTCAGGACTTCATTCCAGTTCTAAAAAGCGTGGGCTCAGAGGACATGGGCTCCGAAAGGAGAAATGGATACCACAATGTTAGCCAACAGTTATTTTATGGTCACTTTACCTACTTGACTGACTGTAGCAGACTCTTTGTTGGAGGTCCATACTTTCACAATCAGGTGGGGTTGTTTATCAAGCTGTGGCATGCTAGTTTTATACCTTCAGAGGAATTGCCAAACCATGTTCCAGTGTGGGTCTGGCTGCCTCGCTTTTTGGTGGAATGTTGTCGTGAAGATACCCTGCAATTGCTTGCATCCCTCCTGGGAAGGCCAGTCGGTTCATCAATGTCAATCCTTGGGAAAAAGGTAATGACTTATGCCCACATTTGTGTTGAAATTGATCTTAATAAGCCAATACCTGATGCTGTTGAAATGAGTGCGAGACCCTTTTCCTGGGTACAACAATTGGATTATGAAACTCTTCCCTTTCACTGTCATCTTTGCCATGCTTATGGTCACTTGCAACGATGGTGTCCCAAATCTAAAACCTTTGAATCTCAGCCTGCTCAACCTGCTCATAATCTGCTTGGAACTGACAAAGGGAAGGGCCTGATTCCAGGTGAGGCATCAAAAATTGATGGTTTTATCTTGATTAAAGGGCGATATAGAAGCAGGGGTCAAAAATGGTCTTTGAAGGAAAGACAGGCTGATGACTCGCTTAACATATTTGAAATTCTAGATGACCTTAACCAACAGGAGGTGAATCCAGGGTTGATGATTTTGGATCAGCAGATTGAGGGCCCAGCCCAAGAGAACAATGTTTCAGTTGATTTAACTGAATCACAAGATGTTGGGGATGGGCACATGGATATGGACCAGCAGATGTTGATATCGGATGTTTTGACTTCCTCAGCTGTTCCCTCTAAAGAAGATGAGAATTTATCTTTAACAGGGAAATCCAGAGAATTAAGAGCAGCAAGGAGTAGTAAATCTTCTCCTCACTTGGGACTTTTGCAAAAAGACCTTAAGAAGGGTGGGGGGGAGAAATCAGTCAAGTTTGGTAGGAAAAAGGACCTAAAAAAGATGAAACTAATGGGAGAGACTTTGGTGGAGTCAAGGTCAGTGAAGACTCTGGATGTTCACTTTCTAAATCCTTTGAAATGATTATACTATCCTGGAATGTAAGGGGTTTGAACAGCAGCCCTAGACAACATGATGTTCAAAACTTGATTAGAAGTCAAAGACCTGATGTCCTTTTTTTTGCAGGAGACTAAGATTTCAGTAGATGCTATGTCCAAATTAGTGCCTAAGTTGTGGAGACAAGGGGACTGTCAATGCATTGGGGCTATCGGATCTTCAGGAGGATTAGCTTGCCTTTGGAACCCCCGCAAGATTGGCCTCATAGGATGGTTGTCCTCTAAGTTTTCCTTGACTATGATGGCTTCCAGCTTTGAGACGGGGGAAGTCATTCTTCTATCCAATGTCTATACCCCTACTGACTGGCGGGGTAAACAATCCCTATGGGGCCACATTAGTTTTGTCTGCACCTTGGCTCCCCTCCAACCTTGGATTATGGGTGGAGATTTTAACGCTATTTTAGATTTGACTGAAAAATGTGGTGGTATGACAAAGCTTGACCCCTCTGCTTTGCTTATGTGAAATTACATTGAAGTTTTGAATTTAGTCGACATTCAACCCAACAATGGACAGTTTACTTGGAACAATCGGAGGACTGGCCAACATTGCATTGCTGAGAGACTTGATCATTTTTTGGTTTTTGGCTACTGGGTCGGGGGTATGTGGTCTACAAGGTCTAAAATTTTGGACTAGAGAGGATCGGATCATTGGCCTATTAAGTTGAATAGTGTTTCAAAGTACCAGCCTCGCTCTCCTTCCTTCAGATTCTAACTCATGTGGCTGCGAGATCAGTCATTGTTTGAATGTGTGGCCAACTGGTGGAGGTGGGGCAGGCCTGCCCATGGTACAGCGATGTATATTTTTGCTAAATCACTACAGTTTGTGAAGTATAAGCTTAAACAGTGGAATCATCAAAGCTTTGGGAATATTTTTCATGCTAAGGCTGATGCGCAGGCTAAGCTTGATGGTATCACGAGAACAATTAGGGAGGAAAGATTGACTGAAATCTTACTTCAAGACGAAGATCAGGTTGTGAAAGACATGGAAGAATGCGAGCTACGAGAGGAAGTGTTTTGGAAGCAAAAAGCTTGGATAGAATGGCTCCAAGAAGGTGACAAAAATACTTCTTTTTTCTTTCAATCATCCAAAGCCAAGAGGCACGGCAACTCTATCTCGGTCTTGGTCAATGAAAGAGGTGAGCGGCTTAATTCCTTTCCTGTAATGTCAAAGGATGTGGTGCAGTATTTCTCTACTCTTTTTAGGGAATATGTGAATGAGAAATTACCAGAAGAAGCATCTCTACTACATTTCACCCCTAGTGATGCGTGAAATGAATGAGAATTAAATGAAGGATATCACACTTGGGGAGCTTGAGGTGACTGTTTCCCAGATGAAAAAGGGGAAAGCAGTTGGTCCTAACGGCTTCCCAGCTGAATTCTATCAAGAATTCTGAGATATTATCAAATTGGATCTTTTAGATGTTGTTCAAGAATCTCAGCAAAATAAGCAAATGCTTAACGCTTCAAATGTGACTTATCTCGCCCTCATACCAAAATGCGAAGGAGCTGATAGGCTAAGTCAGTTTCGCCTTATATCTCTTTGTAATGTTGTTTATAAAATCATATCTAAAATCATTGAAAAAATGTTAAAAATTGGGCTCAACGATGTGATTTCTGAAGAACAGAGTGGTTTTGTGGAAGACAGGCAAATTCTTGATGGTATTGTCATAGCAGTTTAGTCCATTCACTCCATGGCCAGCTCCAAGGATAAGGCAATGTTTATTAAGCTGGATATGGCCAAGGCTTTTGATAGGGTCAGATGGTCATTCCTGTGGAAGGTTCTTAAAGCTTTTGGTTTTGTGGACAAATGGACCCAATGGGTCATGAGCTGCATTTCCTCGGTTTCCTTTTCAGTGCATATCAATGGGGAACATACGGAGTTATTTGGTGCTTCTAGGGGGTTGCGACAAGGAGATCCCTTATCTCTGTATCTCTTTCTTCTTCTTGCTGAAGGCTTGGGGAGGATGATCAGAAGGAACAAAGAGGATGGGCATATTCAAGGCTAGCAATGGGGGGTGAACTGTTGGCGCAGTCTCACTTGCAATTTGTTGATGACACTGTTCTGATGGACATGGCCACAATGAGTGAAGCTACCAATTTTCGCAGGGTGTTGGATGTTTATCTAACGGCCTTGGGGTAAAAGGTCAACGAAATAAGTCATCCATCTTCTTCTTTAATACACTGGCTCCCATACAACAGTAAATTGCTCAGACTATGCATTTCCAGATTGGGACTCTCCCCTTGATTTATCTGGGTAATCCTATTACAGGTGGCCGTATACACAAAGAATCTTGACAGAATATTTTGGACAAATTTTGGGCGAAGGTGAATCATTTGACTCATATGTGGCTTTCTTTTGTGAGCTATGTTCAATTAATTCAATCTATGGTGCAGGCTTTACCCATTTATAGATGTATGCTTTAGGTTGCCTCGGTGGGAATTGTTAAGGAGTTTGACTCGATTACTAGGCAATTTTTATGGGCTGGTACTTTGATGACCTCAAAATGGAGCTTAGTTAGATGGGAGATGGTCTGTAGCCCCAAACAACATGGGGGGCTTGGCCTAAGGTAGACAAACTTAAATGGAGTTGCTTTGGCGGCTAAGCTTTATTGGCGCTGGTGCAATGAACAAGACAAGGCCTGGGCTAGAATTCTCTCTCATAAGTACTATTTGGGGGCCACTCAGAGTGATATTCCTCATTATCCACTCATTGGGAAAGGATCAGTGATATGGAGGACTCTCAAAAAATGGGTTGTTCTTATTAAGGAAGGCTTATTCTAGATTTGTAAGTGGGGATCCAAGGCTCTCTTTTGGACTAATTCTTGGGACGATAACCCTCCCATTATTTCTCAGTTCCCTAATCTGTTGAATCTTTACCAGAGATTTCTTGATGCTAGTTGGTCTCGGGTGAGTGACTTTAAATCATACATTTTTTGCAGACAGTTGGAGGTGGCAAAATGGAAAGCCCCTGAGGTTTGGCCGATTGTTGGAACGTAGGAGGAGCATGATGAGCTACTGAACCTCCTTTCCAGATGCTGATGTAGCTCCCTCCAGGAGGAAGATGAGCTTGATTGGTCTCCTAATCTTAAAGGAAATTACATAGTTGCTTCTAGATATCAGGATTTATTATCTCAGAGATTGGGCAGGGGAAAAGTGCAATGGTGGGGACAGGTCTGGAATAAATTCTCATGGTCAAAATGCAACTGCTTTGTTTGGTTGTTGGCTTACAATAGGTGTTTGACCTGGGACAATCTCTGAAAAAGAGGCTTCCAAGGCCTGTCTGTTTATGTTATGTGCGGAGCGGCTGAGGAGGATTCTGCTCACCTATTTTTTTGTTGCTCCTTTGCTTTGCAACTCTGGCATTATTGGTGGGATGTATGGCAACGCCCCTGTCTCCATGTTTCATCCTTGGTCAATTTTTGGAGTGGAGTGGGAGAATCCCCCTCAAGGACAGCTTTTCTGTAGAATGTTTGGTTAGGGGGGGCCATCTTTTTGTTATGGCAACTCTAATTGGAGAAAAATAGGTGGATATTCTGGAATGAAAGGATTATGGCGCAACAAGTATGGCAAAAAGTCATAGGGATGATTTAGGAGACTATACAGGCCAAGAGTGAGGTTTGTCTCCCTTTATCTAAATAAGACGCTGAGGTGGTGGCACGCCTAGGATTCTAGTGATTTGCAAGTAATTCGGCTTGTGTCAGGAGAGGTCAACAGGGCAAAGAGAAGATGCATAGGGACAGTCAGTGGCAGTACCCTCCCAATGGGTTTCTCAAGATCAATACGGATGGCTCTTCCAGGGGTAATCCTGGCCTTGCAAGTACTGGTGGGATAGGCAGAGACTCTGAAGGTACAATGATTTTTCTCTTTGCGGTCCATGAGGGGATGAAAACCAACAACATGATGGAAGGCCAGGCTATTCTCTATGCTCTTGAGAAGGCTCAGGCACTGGGTTGGCATAGGATCATTTGCAAATCAGATTCTCAAGTCGTGATCAACCTGCTTGTTAAGAGGAAAGTGTTGGATGTCAATTGGCAATTGGCTGGGATTGTGCAGCAGATTTGGAGGATTAGCTCACTCATGGATACAATTAGGTTTGTTCATATTCCTCCTGAATGGAATAGAGCAGCAGATTATTTGGTAAAATGGGCGTCCGAGCATTTAGATGGTGGTAATTCTGAGGGTTGGGAGTCTTTCTCCTCGAAGCTTCGCTTTAATCTGGAACATATTTTGGAGGAAGATAGGAAGGCTCATATCAACATATAGGTGGGTTCGTCCCTAGTTTTTCTACGCTTGTTATTTTCCTTTGGGTATTTTGGTCCCCCGTTCTTCTTGTAATGCTCTTGTTCTTTTATTAATATATTTTTACCCTTTTTATTAAAAAAAATTACAAAAGTTTTATAAATTAATTTTTTGGATTTATTAAAAGGGGAAATTGAAAATTAAAATATTCCTTTTTATTTTAAATCTGACCCAAGTAGACTGTAAATGTTTTTATAACTTGGATTTTTGGATCAGTTTGGTATCAAACCCTATGATCAAGGCCATTTAAAACATTGTCTGGCAATTGTAATAGTCTTGTATGTTAACTAGGTCTCGATCAAGACATGGTGAAGGGGAACTTGCAGAGTTTGAACCTAAAATTGGTGCGAGACATGCAAGCCAACAGTCAATTATGGGAGTAGACATGTCTAAGGTAGAATTTCAGCTTGCCTTCCTCAACATGAAAAATATGGTTGAATAAATGTACAAGGAACATAGAAAGGGGAAAGAAGTAAAGGAAGATCAAGTTGAAAGAGAAGAAATTCCTCTTTCACCTTTATCTTCCAAAAAGGCCTCCTCTTATACAAACAGTAAAACTATCCCACATTTAAAATTAGATGTTAAATTTGATTTGTCAATTTATAATGGTGAGCTCAATGTAGAGAAATTGATAACTGGGTCAAGCAGATTGGGATATATTACAAGATTCAGAATATTCTCAGTGAGGAAGCCAAGATTCAACTGGTTACTCTTTGTATGAGTGGCACAACACTAATCTGGTGGGAGAGTAAGATTCAAGATCTCAAACAACATGGTAAGGTAATTTCTTCTTGGAATGATTTTGTTTTTGAACTGAGAAAGCAATTTTATTATTTGGGTTATATGCAACAAACTACTATGGATTGGCAAACTTTAAGACAGAATAAAGGTTAGAGTGTTCAGGATCATACTCAGGAGTTTAAAAAGAAGGCATTAATGTTGGGCATTCCTTTGTACAGTTCAAAAATATTGCTAAAGTATATTGGAGGTTTGCATAGTTATTTGAGACATATCATTATCATGTTTAATCCTTCTAACCTTCATGAAGTCTATGTGCAAGCTATCCATATGGAAGCCATGGTTAAGATGACCAAGGAAGGCTATGGAAAGAAATCTCACAAGCCAGTTGAAAATAGAGGAAAATTTAAAGGAAAGGGTAAGGGTAAGTTTACTTACACTATTAAGAAAGAGGAAGGAAAACTTTTCTGTAATCACTACAAGAAGAATCATGATGAGGCTAAGTGTTGGAAACTCCATCCAGAACTCAAGCCAAAGAGGTTCTGAAATAAAAAAGGAAAAGAAGGCTAATATTGTAATTCAACAAGACCTAAGATCAAATTTTGGTGATGAAACAAAAGTGACTATTATGGGTCTTTAAGGTTCAACTTCTTCCTCTTCTAACCCTAAACCCTATGTTATTACTTCATCTTCTAAAACTAAATCTAAACATGCTGAAAGAAAAAGAAATGAGATTTTCCACATAAGAGTCAAATCTAAGCATACTAAAATAGATACTCTTTTTGATAGTGGATCACAAGCTAATCTTATTTCTGAACAGGTTGTTAAAAAGTTAGGACTCAAAACTAAACCACATCCAAAACCATATCCTTGAGGATGGGTGTGTGATGATGTAAAATTGTAGGTCATAAAAATATGCACCTTGAGGTTTGTTGTTACTTCTAAATTCATTGATGAAGTAGAGCTAGATGTAGTTCCTTTGGATATTTGCGGATTTGTTTTGGGAAGTCCTTACTTATATGATAGAAAGGCAATCTTTTATAGAGAAGAGAATAAATATGCTTTAGTAAAGGATGAGATTGAATACATAGTAAGATCCCATCGTGTCAAAACCAATTTGACTCTTGTCTTTGCAGGACAAATGAAAAGACTTGTAAACTCAACTAAATTTTTTATTCTCATGATTGTGAAAACCAAGGATAGTGAAAAATCCAAGGCCTTAGAGGGTTGTAATCCTAAACATCAATTTGAAATAGAAAATATTATTTCTAACTATAATGGTGTTTTTTTAGGAACCACAAGGTTTACCCCCTAAAAGGGAAATCCAACATGATATTAAATTGCAACAAGATGCCTCTCTTCCTAATATTGGCATGTATAGGTTGTTAGTAGTAGAGAATGAATAAATAAAGAAGAAAGTGATGGAGTTACTTGAGAAAGGAGTCATTCGGCCAAGTACCTCTCCATGTGGTTCACCTATTGTATTGATAACAAAGAAATATGCTACATGGTGTATGTGCATAAATTTCTGAGCTTTGAATAAAATCATGGTTAAAAACCGCTACCCTCTTCCTCATATTGATGATTTGTTAGATCAATTAAAACATGCAAAGTATTTTACTAAGTTATATTTGAGAAGTGGTTATCACCAAATAAGAATAAGTGATGGTGATAGTTGGAAAACCATTTTCAAAACTAAGCAAGGTCTTTTTGAGTGGATTGTTATGCCCTTTGGGCTTTGTAATGCACCTGCTACATTTATGAGGGTTATGAATGATGTGTTCATACCATTTCTTGGTGATTTTGTAATTGTGTACTTGGATGACATTTTAATCTTTAGTAACACATAGGAAGATCATCTTAAACACATCAGGAAAGTCTTAGATACTTTGCAAAAGGAGAAACTTTTCCTTAAGATGTCAAAATGTGAATTTGTAAAAACATCTTTGGTTTACTTAGGCTATGTTGTAGGGAATGGCTCATTAAAAATAAGTGTGGCATGGAACTTTAAATACATGCATTAATTTTTAGTAAAGTTTTTATTAAAAAAATTTTACGTGAATATTATGGCGTTTGAATTTATCTTTAGTTTTGGTAATGTTATTTTGGATGGTGTTGACTTTGTAAAAGGATAAGCGTGTTTATTAAACTCAAGTTTTGGAATTAGTATGGTAATCTTCAATTACCAAGAAGTGCAATCTTGATTTTTGTAGTAATCTTGAATTAATTAAGAAATACAAATCTTGTTTTCTTGATAGTATTATGATTATTACATTGGAAAATATGTGGCAATTTACTCTTTAAAGTTTATCGAAGATTCTTGACAAGTGTTATATGCGAAAACATTGATGGTAAAGGGTTTATAGCTGGCAAAGATAATTCAACAGATTACCTATTAATATGTGGGGAAGCTTAATTATTTGCTATATATGATAGCGTGGATCAGCTTTGACGCTAATTTTATACCATTATCTATGCTCAGCTATATGCCAATGATGTTGAATTTTATTTTGAGATTTTGGTTTTGATCAGTTGCATAGCAAAACTGAATACAAGTAGTAGGAAATCTCAAAGAGCCAACGCCGCGCTGTCAAAATGGGAAAAACCCTAATCAGGAAAATTGTTAGTATTCTAAGGAAATTTGTTTTTGCCTAGCTAACGCCAAGTAGCATTGAGAAATATATAACTGCAGGTTATTTTATAGAGGCAGTAACAGGATTTTGACAGAGGTGGATTTATACAGAGAAAATTGCAGACAGAGATATCTGAATACAGAGGCAGCATAACCTCTGAGAGGTTTATTTTGTTGCACAAATAGATATCTGGTACAGAAATAATTATTTACTTAGAGAGATTTTTGTAATCAGTCTCAAAGAGTTTTGATAAGATCAAAACACTCATAGAGTGGACCTGAAGATATATCCACTTGGTAAATCCCATAAACAAATATTATGTGTTATATTTTGTTTTTTAATTTCCTCTCTATGACTAGAAATCCTTTCAATTTTCTTTATTGAATTATGAAGGTTTTATAAATTATTTTTTTGGATTTATTAAAAAGGTAAATTGGAAATTAAAATATTCCTTTTTATTTTAAATCCGATCCAAACAGACTATAAAGAATTTTATAACTTGGATTTCAGGATCACTTCTGGTATTTAGAGCAGTTAGTTTATGCTTGAGGAGCTTTGATAACCATGTTGTTTGTCTTCATTTTAAATGTCATGGAAGTTTTGAATGTTTTGTTTAGAAGTGGTCTTGTTTATGAGCTTGGAGGACATTTTTGGTTGTTGAAGTCCAAGGCTTTTGAGGGTGGTTATTTATTGATTTCCCTGAGTATTTCCATGGAGATTTTTACCTCATACACTCTTGGGCTTTGGTTTGTGTTTTCTATTTTTGGCTAGCAATATTCTTGGCTAAGCCTCTGGGTTTTTTGTTCATTGGTCTTATCTCTTGTTGTTGGCAAGTTGGATTTGTAGTTGTTTGGTATTTTGGGTCTTTTTCCCCATCTTTTATTCTCCTGGAGACATATTTTATCTATCTTGGTTTGATATTTTTACTAGATCCTTTTGTACCACAAGGTAAGTGCACCTTTTCCCTTATTATTATCTATCAAAATAAAATAGAGACAAAAAAAGTTTTCTCACTACATTCATGTAGAGACATTGACTCAAGCTTAACTCAACTATAAATTGATACGTGCTCAAATATTTGGTCTATTCATATCTAACTATCAAAACAACACAAAATTTAAAACCCACAAACTATTTTTTCACAAAACCTAAGATGAGTTACAAACTATTCATAGGTATCTATTTACAAGAAGTCAATGATTCCATGCCATCAAACAACATAGTAATATTAAAAAAATTAAGGCATACCCAATTATTTTTGTTATTCAAAGGATAAATATTACCTTCTAATGACAAAACATGGCTTTGGAAAGAATAAAATCATGACCATATAGACCTAAACAAAAGTTTAAAACAATAATAAATATATTGTTTAACAAAAATTAAAGGCATTTTCAAGAAAAAAATCAACACTAATAAAATTATCTGACTGCATTCACATAAAGACATTGATCCAAGATTAAATTACATTATATAATGACTACATAGCAATATCTGGTATATGTACATCTAGCTATCAAAAAAATACAATGTTTCAAACCAACAAAATAGTTTTGCATAAACCCTAAGAAGAGACATAAACCATTCATAAATATATATTTACTAGAAGCCAATGACTACATGTCATCAAATAGCATAACACTATAAATAAATGAAAGCACAACCAATTATTTGTGTTATTTAGATTACCAATATTACCTTTATTTTATGCTAATAACAACCACCTTCTAGTCATAAACATAACTTTGAAGAAAGAAAAAACATGGCTTTAACAAAAATAAATAAAAATTATCAATGCATTCATGCAAAGACCATGCTTCGATCTTAACTCACCTGAAAATGACTGCATTCATAATATCTACCCTATGTGAGCTGTCAAACTTACTCAAATTATATATATTAGATTTTTTTAAGATGAAGTTAATAGAATAATTATCTTGGGTTAATAACATATCAAACAAACCTATGTATCCTTACATATGCATTAAAATACAACATGAAAAAGTTAATGGCATGAAACACTGCATATAAATATCTAAAGAACACATTTTCCAGCATAACAAAAGGTACCTCCATATTTATTGGATTTATTGACCATTCACCATTTTATAACTATGACCTAATCTCTAGTAGTTTAATACACCTATGTTGGTAGAATTTTGGTCTTACAATGTGGCTCAATCATCCCATGCCACATGTTAGCAATAGGTAAATGTGATTGTATTGGTCCTGAAACTTAAAATGTGGACATAGTCAATTGTTACAACCACATTCTAGCTTACTTTCCTTCAAAAATTCACTTATGAGTTTCATGAAAATTAAATTATCTATGTGAAACCCATGTCTCACAATTAGATTTAAAATATTGGGAGGTATAATAACCTCTCATTCATTACACTGCTCATTCATAGCATACACATTAAATATTAATAACATACACATTACATTCCTTCATAACACAAACTTGTCATTGTGACAAAAGGGTCCTGCATCGTTATTGCAATTTATTGATTACTCACCTTTCATATTTTCTACTTGGTCCGAAGGAACCAATGCATCCATGAATCCAAGTTCATGCCTTGTGAGTTAACTTCACCAATGTGTTTCATGCATCATCAGAAGTAAGAAAATGAGATCATATTCATTCTCAAATATTTAATATATACTATAATAAAAACATGCAAGGTTAATTCTAGTGGGTGCATATCTTCAACATAATTAATATTTAAAAAAAATCTAAACTAAATATCATTAATACGTAATTAAAATTTATGATATATATTCAAGCTAGTCATTTTATAAGATAAATTTTAATATTACATTGAGATAAAGCTTAATTGACGATCTCAACGTGAGGATATTTTTAGATCTGTTTTACCCTGTTACATGAGGTGTTTCATGGCCAAGTGTGTTGACAAATTCTTGACAAGATTGTTATTAGATAAATGTATAATATATAATTGATTATATGTCATTTCAATAACTCAAATATTTGATTGTGTTTTCATTGTTTTTTATAATATTGTTTATTTAATGGCATGGAATCATTGGTTTTTTGTAAATATATTTTTCTAAAATCCATAGGTGCTTGATGCAAAATCTATTGGTAATATGTAGGTATTTTGGTGTTCAAATTGACTAAACTTAGTTGTCGTCAACTAAAATTGACTCGTTGTTCCACTTATATGTTTTCCATGCCCTTATATTTATATTTCCTAAGATGGAAAAAAATATGTATTACTTTTGTTTTGCACTATTTTGTTTTCTTCGTTTGTTTTTCAATGAGTAAATGGTCAAATAAACATAGTTAGATATTTCGATCTTCTGTAAACCATTGTCATGCACTCAGGGAGGAAGTTGGCTTTGAATGTTTTGTTTAATAATGTCTTTGCTTCCTTGATCTTATTTTCCTTGGAACATGTCAATATGAAAATGGTATAAGTTTAAACATTTGGATAAAAGTCATTTATTATGGTCTATGATTTTTAGGGGGTATGCAAAAAATGGGTTCAGTGGATTAAAAATTATTCATCATTAAACACTACATTACAATAGAAAAAAATAGCAAAATACTATAAAAATAATTAAAATATAGCCAATTCTTATTTTTATTCAAAGAATAGATCCTAATTTGATTAGATGTTAATTCATAATATGTCATCCTCATCAATGACGCTCATTCCTTATCTATCCTGAATATCTAATTTGGATTGTTCATGAGGTATGTAATACAAGAATAAAACAACAAAATTGTCATCATACATGCTTCTGCACAACATTTCATACCCACAACCAAATCATAACTAAAAATCATCTAAATATTTATCACTCTCACCTTTGCAAGCTAACCTACAAACCTTAATGAAATAATAATATAAAATTTATCAATGTCAGTGATAAATATTATAAATATAAAACATTTCCCTTGTTTTCATGTACACAAACTAATTCAAGATTAACCCACTTTTTTATGGTTTCACGCCAAACCACTAGTATACGTGAACTGAGCTATGAAAAAATACAATCCTTCTCTATAATATTGAATAACAAATATGAATGTTTCAATTTACCAAAACAAAAAAAATGTTGGCACAACTTTTCCACCAAAAAAAAATCATTATAAATCTTATTAATTAATTATAATAAACTGTTAACCTTTCATATCTTCGAACTAGTCGCCAATGGCAATGTGTCCCTATTAGCCACCTTTAAGCCCCATGATGCATTCTCATCACAATACTTATTTAAAAAGTGATATTAGTGTTAAGAAAAAAACTAAGATAAATAAAATATTTTCATTGTATTCATGTATAGAAACCGATTCATACTTGAATCGCCTAACAATATTTACACACTCAATAATTTATCTATATGTAACAAGTCAAAAAAATACCTAACTTTTGTTGTTCTACTAAATAATAAAAATAAATTGTAGAATTTTGATTTTATATATAGTAAGCTTATATATAAATTATATTTTTTATATATTTCTAATAAAAATATTAATTTAGGCTAGTATCAAAAAAAAAAAATCTTTGCATCTTTATATATATATTAAAATATAATTAAAAAAATAATGTCATCAAATGTAAAAGAGGAATATATACAAAACAAATTATCAAAAGTGACACTTTTAGCCATGAAAATGGTATGTGTGTCATTGATTTACTTTATTTATCATTCCCCCTTCAGTCTATGCCACTTATTTACTAATCTATCAACATATCCCCTCTGACCATCCTAAGACCTTATCATGCAGTCACACAAAAATAGAGAAGTGAAATTATATTATTCCTTTATCACGCAATGTGGACTATCAAACAAGTATAGAATGTAAGGATCAATACATAGAAGCATGTATAATACTTGTGTATTTAACCATACACTAGAAATTCAACATGATGCCACTAACTAAAGGTTATTTATCTATGGATGATTTCAGACATTTTGACTAAATAAACATATTATTAACATTCATAAAAAAAAATTAGGTAAATAAATGATTTCCAAATATTGTATTTTTCCATTTTTTACATATGAATAAAATTTTTAACTCTAATAATAATTTTAAAAACAGAAATTATAATATTTGTGATAAAAATATAAAAACAAATATCACAAAAATAAAGAATATTAAAATTGTAAAGCTATTTTAATGTCATAATATATTTGATTAAATATTTATATACGTTATAGATATAAAACTACTTTGAGTTTGTTTATGTGCATTATTATTATATTAATATTTTACAAACATAAAAATACAACGAAACAATCAAATGTTTTTATATCATTATGTTTTTACTTATTTTTTAAATATAAAAATAAATTTATAATATTTATTCATGAAATAAAATAAAATAAAAAATTGTATATAATGGTTACTAAATACTTTAATTGACATTATAAGTCATATGTTATGTTACATGTATAATTGTTTTATTATTCAATATACTATTTCCTTCAATATAAATATAAATGCCTATAAGTGTGGTACTTAAAAAATTTCTCAATTTTTTTAATATTATTTTCTCAAAATTTAATATAGAATTAAATTTTTATATACATTTCAGATCTTTCGTATAAAAAAAATTAATAATTGTAACCAATTCTCTCAAAAGCATATACATATATTAGAACGATCCATGTTTTTTGAACTTAATTGATACCTCATATTTAATTTTGGACAATTCATATATATATATATATATATATATATATATATATATAGAGAGAGAGAGAGAGAGAGAAAGACTAATTTGAGCTTAGCTTAGCTGATAATTATTGTGAAAATATTGAAATCTCAGAACATGCTCATTCAATCACTTATTCATTTCAAAAACAAACTAAGAAAAAAACAAGTTTTATTATGAGTGAAGTCACATACCAAATTAAGACAAGTTACAAGTATCCAAGCCTCTTTAAAAATGAAGATCATAAACCTAAACATGATGAAGAATACACATAGTGGGGCTATCTATAACCTATCTTTTGATGAAGATGTGTTTTACAACACATATGGGCATGACCACTGTGTAGAGGATGAGGTAGATCAATAATACCTTGCCAACATGCCATCTAATACCGAACATAAACAACTTAATCCACACCTTCTAGTCATACCACCTAATGTCAAACAAGGATAATATCAACCATACCTTACACACATGCCTTTTGATATAGAACATAGACCTAAGCTAATGTACCTTGTAAATGTACCAGCTAGTGTTGAATACAAACATGACCAATTTACATAATAACTCTTCGACAACAAGGATGCATATTTTCTTAGATTGTTAGAAATGGGGGTAAAATTTCCCCTTGAATTTCCCATAAAGGATTTACGCTATTTGGTTAGATCCCCAAAAGAAACACCTTATATTATTAGACCTTTAAGCAACTTCTAGCCAAGATCAAACTTTTGTACCAGCTTCTGATCAAGCTCTTGTAGTGTCCAATAAGGGAAAGGGTCAACTCATTGACCAATCTTCTCAAAGCCAACTTATTGCCTCTCAAATCCAATAAAATAATCACATTTTAGCTACCCTTTCTAACTCCCTTACTACATTGGATATTTAAAAGCCATCACTAATAGAGCTAAATCCTTCAACTGCATAACTAGTAGATTTGTTAACTTATCCCATGTTTAATCTAGATCCATTGGCCAACATGACATTAGTGGTAGATATGTTTAACACACCTATATCCGAAAGTAATTTAGTAATGAATCATCATTTGAATCTACCCATGGATTCTTTCTAGCATATGGTGGATAACTATAAAAATGGACACCTCAACCCACATCAAGTTCCCTCTACAACATAATAAAATATTTGTCAAAATTCCCAATAGTTCTTCCAACATTTTAGGTACTTCACAACAACATGTTCAAACCATGCCTAGTCTATAGTAACAGGTTGTAAGTAATCATCTGCCACTTCAACAAGAGGTGACTAATACCCCACCTCAACAAGCGGTAACTAATTCCCCACTTCAACAAGTGTCAACCAATCCTCAACAAATGTTGTCTAATTAATAGTATATTTTTATTAATCAACCACTTGTCTCTTCTATTCGATAAGGGGCCTCTTCGAGCTAACATGTTTCACCCTACATGATAGATTCTTAAGAATCAACATTAAATTCCTCTCCAATCTTAATAAGTTCCATTAAAAACTCAATAAACCATTCCTTCGTCCAGCCTTCATTTCCCTCCAAATCAATGCTGCACGCAACAACAAGTGCCTTATCAATAATAAGTCCCCTATTAGTAGTAAAACTCTAATCAAAGAGTAAATATTCCTGGTAGAATCAATCATGTATTATTCCTCAATATTCTATACCACTTTTTTATCTGAGTCAAGGTAATTTACCCACTTCCTCTCTCTTTGGTCTGACTTTTTAGGATTTATAAAAGGTTAAAGATGCAGTTTTAGCCATTCAAGACAAAAATTAGAATAAGAAATTTAAACTATATAATGTGCTCTTATCCCTTTGATGTGAGTTATCTTCATATACCTTTCCCGTATCATTTTGATATGCCTAAGTTTGATAAATATAATGGGAAAGGTGATCCAAAGGAACATCTAAAAGAGTTCTTCATCACATGTCAAGAGATTGTATATAGCAGTGTGTACCTAATTTGCTTATTTCCCTTCAATTTGGTTGGGCATGCCTTAGAATGGTTCCTTAGTCTACCTAATAATTTTTTTGATAATTTTGATGACTTATCAAAGAAATTTGTGCAGGACTTCTCTTATAATGTGGAACATGAGCTAACTATGGTTGAATTATGTCAGGCTAGACAATGGGGAGGAGAAATCTTTGTTAACTATTTACAATGGTGGCATGCATTGGCTAGCCAATTCCCACATAATCTTCTCAATAAGAAATTGGTCGTAGTGTTTACTACAAATCTATAATACAACATTGCTTATAATTTTACACTTCATTATGCCAACACATTTAAAGATATCATTATTAAGGGAATATAGATTGAGTGAGCCCTTATCAAAAAAGGGTTAATCAATATTTACTCTTAGAACCAAGTTCATAACAAGGTTCAAACACAAGTTCTTACACAAGTTCAAGCAAATATATCAAAGAAGCCTAAACTATTCAACAGGAACAAAAATGTTGTAGGAGATGGGGTAACTAAATCTCGACATGTACAAATGGTACAACCACTGCCTATTCAAGAAAACCTACCTATTCAACCTCTTAATTTACAAAGACTCCTTCCAAGAAGAGGTCATTATCATAATAGAGTTTTTAGTAATCTTAGAGAGCCTATAAAGATGGTTTTACAGAAGCTAGCTGTCACTAACATGATCATTTAGTCAGTGCCAAAACCATTTCCATAAAACTATCCTGAACCCAATTGGTATAAGGAGAATGAATTTTATGATTATCATCAAGTTAAATTTCATTCTATTCAAATATGCATGCAACTTTGCCATCTCATCTAAGATTTTTGTAAAAGTAGTGAAATAGAGCTGGATAATGTGGCCATGACATCTGATAATTTTTTTGGTATTTATTAAAACTCTTTTCCACAACATAAATCCAACAAAAATCAAAACCATAATCAACATCAAGCTAACAAATAGAACCAGAACAAGCCTCCTAACAATCAAAATTAGAGGCAGAATCAATAGCAATAAAACTGAATCAAGGTGAAGATGCCCATTCCAATCAAGTTAACTATAATAATATCCCTTATGACTACAGTAATGTTATAGGTCACATTACTAGTGGGAATATAGCTACCATTAAGATAAATCCTAAGTCAACTATTAATAGTACTCAATGTCCATCACCATCCATTTTGGGACCTCCTCCCTCATATGTTGGTAATCCTCTATTAGTGTGTCTTGGTGTTCAAACAAGTCAACAATTGAGAGTTACCATTATAGGCCCTCGCTCACCTTATCTTAATTATAATAACCCCCTACCAACTTGAGGTTGTGAAATTACAACTCGATGCTCTAAGGTTACCATTCAAGGTCATGTACCTTCTTCCTCCAAAAATCCCATTCAAGGCCATCTGCCTCAAAAAACCAAGTTGATTGCTCGTATCAATGACAAATCATATGATATTATGGAATAACTACAAAAGACATTGGTAAAAATTTCTATTTTAGGTCTTTTGTGTACGTCAAATATCCATAAAAATATATTGAATGAGTTTCTAAATCAATCTAAGGTCCCAAGTGACATTGCACTTGATAGATTTCAAACACTCATGAGTCATTTAACTCCATGACAACATCTTACTTTTGATCAGACTGATATGTCATCCCTTTGACCTTTTCATAATAGCCTGATTTATATAGAAGCAATTATTTTTTGACATAAAATTAAACTATTCCTCATAAATTATTGTTCAGGGCTAAATATTGTAACTTTAAAGCTAATCAAACACTTGGGCTACATAGCAGCAAATTTTCAACCATATACCATCACTATCAAGGCATATGATAATGATGAGTGAGAATATTAGGGCACCATTTGTTTCCCTATTATCATCGGGCCTCTAACCCATGATACTCTTTACCACATTCTTAACTTGGAACTGTCATATAATTTTCTCTTTGGATGACCTTGGATTCATAAAGTACATGTCATACCTTCTACTCTCTATCAATGTATCAAATTTCCCTATTCTGAATTATAAGTTACTATTCTAGGTGACCTGCAACCATACCAATTTTGTAAACACATAGAAGCAAAGTATGAAATCTACAACTATTGCCTTGGTCTAGAGCATGTCCCTAAAAAGGACAAGGATGTAGTTGATCAACCATTTGAGTCTAATTATGTGGATCCTAGTACTTTTGCCTCCACTTCATCTACACCACCTCCTAAAATAGCCAATCATTTTACTTTTTAATAGAATGGCCTTAGGGAATACAATATTGTCAATGTTTTCCATATAGCCAAGCTGCCTACGATGCCCAAATCACATAGTAGACTTAAAGTAAAAATTGCTAAAATGGAATGGCACATGAAGGATGATTCTTATCAGAAAAGACCCATTGTTTTCATCAAAACCACTCCACAAGAATAAGATCAGATTAAAGGTGATGATGACTCATGGTTTTATAATGATGATTTTTCCACCTACTACTAAAACACAAAATATCCTATTCCAAAGAGGATAATGAATAACTAAGCTTATAAAGGCAAAGGCTTGGGGGCAAAGTAGTAAGTACTTATTGAGCCAGTATCAGTTGCCAAACACAAAGGAACTCAAGGTATAGGATATAAACCACTTGGGGGTGACCCCTCAAATCTCAAGAGTGATAATAATTTATCATCTAGTAATGATAATATCGATAATGACATAGAGTACTACTTAGCATTTATGATGAGTTGGCTGACACTAACCTATTGGAGCCTAACATCATCTATACTATTACTTATATTCCATCTTATTCCCCTCTTTTCTTTCATTGTCCCCAATTGATTGACTAGGGATAACAAAACTCATACATACCATTGGATAAATTTTAGAATGATAAGGCAATTTTTAAATTCTTGGGCCTCAAAGATGGTTTTTCACTTGGTGATTACAAACAAGGATTTGTTATTACATTGGACCTTGCTGCTTATTTTGGAAAATAGGTGAACTTCTTTAGTCACAAAGAAAAAGAAAATTAAACATTGAAGTCCCAAAGTGAAAACCTCTTTAAGGCACTTTTGGACCATGAAAAAAGTAAAGGAAAAGATAAGTCCCATGTTGAAAACATGTTTTAGGTGCTATTGGATACGGAAGTTCACCCTCTTTTAAATGAAGCCCAGGCCTCTTCTAGTCTTGAAACTTCATGATAATCTAGAATTAGTTCAGAGAATTAGAAAGTATTTGATTAGTTGGCTTGGGATTTCCTGTATGGCTTTGCAAAGTGGTCTTTACCTGTTGGTCCCCAAAAATGTCACTTAGTTTTGGGACAACATATGAAGCTATTTTGGCCCTGTACGATCTAAATTTGTCTCTCTTCTTTTCAAATTTTGCTATGAGCATTCAAATTCTTCAGTATTCGAGCTTTTTTAGTAAAGAGATTAGCAGGTTCAACGGGTTCAAAGGCTTCCGCATGCGAGTTCAATCAAAAGGGACTAGTTTCTCACACTTGGACACTTTCGGGGCAGGTTCAACGCTTTGGTTCAACCGAAAAAGGGTCATCGGCAATTTTCTAATCAAATGAACCAATGAACCGTTGAGCCTTGAACCACTTTGGTTCAACGAGTTCAAGGTTCAATATCGGTGGCAAGCTTCAAATGGGTTAAATGCTTCATCTAAGTTCAAATGTCCCACGACTTCAAACACTTATCAAAAAAATAGAGGCATGAACCGTTGAACCGTTGAACCAAAGATGGTTCAATCGGTCGATTCAATCGGCAAGTTCAAGGGGCTGCCCCACAGTCGAAGGAACAAATGCCCCTGTGGAGGGCCATGAATCAAGTCAAGTGTCCTTGCAGAGGGCCGCGAGCCAAAATGAACAAAGTGAACTCCTTCGAAAAAATGAACAAGGCAAAAGGCAAAGTAGAGTCCTTCGGACAAATTGTCTGAAGGAATTCCTTTGGACATTTTGTCCAAAGGAATTCACCCGAGAAGAGAGCTCGAAGAAAGTAAAGGAAAAGCCCGACTGAAGAGAAAAGCCCACAAAAAAGCGCTCGATGGAAAAAGACAAAGTGCAGCGGAAGCCGCCACATGTCCATTATAAAGCAGAGCAAAAGGTGCCACGTGTCATCTTCTACAGGACCCGAAAAGGTTTCTAAAGCTTCTATAAGTTAAGTGGAATACATCACGTGTCTTGTTATGACTCAGCAGAACGTGACAAGTGTTTGCATCCGTGTTCCCCTTTTGGAGTTGCTCAGGGAAAACGTGTCATGGACCCCATTTTCTGTAAGTTTCTAATGAGTTTCATAAAAGTAGAACTTGCCACTTGTCAAAGACGCAGAAAAGACCCCCCAAAGACTTAGGCAAGAAGGGATATAAAGAGCAAAGAAGCGCTTAAGCAGTGAAGAGAGGAGTGAGACCAAAGGATCAGAAATATCTTTGAAAGAGTTATTTCCAGTAGGTGAAATAGTGGATTGAGTAGACTTACAAGCACACCAAACCAAGGACGCAAGCCTATTTTCTCTTTCCATGAAGTAATGGCGAATTGGACAACTGTGTAGACATCAAAGAAAGGACCAGACAGTCCATACCAAGGAAGAGACATGTTAGATGAAGGGACACACCATAGTTATGATAGCGCACTGTTCTCAGGATGGTCTCTCCAAATAAAATTGGAGATGCATTGAAGACATTGACTGTAGCATGGGTCGTCCCATGGAAAAAGGCACCAATCCTTGCGTAGTGGCTATAAGTTTGTTAATTCTCTCATTTGTAAGAGGGAATTTTCATTTTACAAGAGCAAAACTCTGCCCATTTTGAAAGAGAAAGACTGAGACTTTGAGCTCAGGTTGTAATTTCATTTCCATTGTTATCTGAATGAGAAAGCAAGTTTTCACAGACTTTGTGCTGTTCTGACTTGTGTCATCTGAAGGTGTCCTTATTCATTTAATTTGGTACACATAATTAGTGAAGGTAATAGGGAAGTGTCTTGAAACCAACTGTGGGAAGACTTTGTGCTTTCACAATTGATTTCAATATGTGTTTTCCTTTTCTTTTTGTGTTGAGGATTATGGGGTGACTTTGTGCCCCCATTATCCTTTGTGATATACCCTTTGAGTAGTTGAGGTGGAGACTTTGTGCTCTGTTTCATCCTACTGTTACTATGCCCTTTTGATCACTGGTTATTTCACTATCTAAAAGAAACTCTTGTTGTTTCCTGTAAGGACACTTCTGAAAGAAGAGAAGTGTGTTCAGCGATTATAGCCAAGATTTTCTCTTTTGTCTATGTGCATCATCTCTGAAAGAAGAGAGTTGGATGGTTTGTCCCACCCCTGTGTCTTACTTTCTACTTATTTATATTGTATATAGCTCTGCATATTTAATAGGGAACCTCCCCTTGATGAGAGGAGAGATTTGTCTCCGATTGATGTAGTAAAGATGCACACCAGGACAACCCATATCCCTATGCTGTGGTGATAGGAACTATTTTGGTCACCAGTTAGCTAGCCAACAAAATATTCACCCAACATTACCAACCTTAAGCAATTTTGATTCTTCCTATATGGGTGAACTCAATGAGCCAATCAAGCCACTAGATGAAGAATACCAATGTACCACACTGCCAATTATTTTAGAATATGGTTCCACACTACTTATGAAAGATGCCACATAAGTCAATATTGGAACATTATCTGATCCTAAATGGATAAAATTTGGAACATCCCTCACTAAAGAGTAACATGAACTTCTTACTGCCCTCCTTTGGGAGTTTGTTGATATTTTTACCTAGTCTTATTCAAATATTTCTACCTTGGACCTTGGTTTAATTATAGATCACCTTATTGTACACCTTAATGCTAAGCCAATAAAGTAAAAGTTGATAAAAATGCACCCTCACATAGTCGTACTTATCAATAAAAATTTATAAAAACTATTGGAGGTAGGGTGTATCTGTCCTATAGATTATTCAAAGTGGATTTCAAACATGGTCACAATTAAAAAAAACCACAAGGAATATAATTATGTTATGATTTCATATATATATCAGTAAAATATGCCCAAAGAATGACTTTCATTTACCCAACATTAATATGATCATATATTCTCTAGCAGGGTACGAGATGTTATGTCTTATGGATGGCTTCTCTAGATATAATCAAATCAAAATAGCACCTGAAGACCTATTGTCCCCAAAAAATGTGACTCATTTTTGGGACAACATTTGAACTATTTTTGTCCTACAAACCAAAATCCTCTCTTCCCCTTTCAAAAATTGTTCTGAGCATTCAGGTTCTTCATTTTTCAAAGCTTTCTCAGAAATCTATGGACTCTGTAGGCTTGAATCTATGGACTCTGCAGGAAAAAATATACGGACTCTACAGGTTTAAAACTATGGACTCTGCAGGCTCATTTCTACGGACTCTTTCAAGGCTCGAGAGAAAACTTAGAGAAAACTATGGACTTCACAGGTTGATTTCTACGGACTTTGTAGGAAAGAAACAAGCTCTCAGCACTTAGGCGATTTCAAAGTTGGTTCAACGACAAGGTTCAACCAAAATGTCCATTGGCAAGCTTCAAAGAACAAAGGCTTGAACCGTTGAACCTTGACCCAATTTGGTTCAATGGGTTCAACAACCAATTGGTTCAATGCACTTGGTGCAAAAGAATAAAAAGACTTAGCCAAAGATCAAAGAATGAACCAATTGAACCATTGAACCAAAGTTGGTTCAACCGGTTGGTTCAATCGGTAGGTTTAAGGGGCTACCCCCAAAGCCAAATAAACAAGTGCCCTTGCGGAGGGCAGTAAGCAAAAGCGAACAAAAGTTAGAAACCCCTCAATAAAATGGCTAAGTAAAAGAGGCCAAAAGAATTCTTTCGGGAAGATTTTTCTCGAAAAAATGTTAAGGCAAAATTCCTTCAGATTTTTTGTCCAAAGGAAAAGCCCAACAGAAAAAGCCTGAAATCCAAAAGCCTGCCGAAGATGCAAGAACCCGCCAGGGAAGTTAAAGCCCGAAGGTCGCATGAAAAATCTTGAAGGGTAGATACCCTTGCGGGGGACACTTGGCATCAAAAAAAGGACCTTTTCCAAGGACTCAAAGGGACACCTTCCCTTCAGGATGGTTCCAAAGGCTGAACAAAGACACAGAAGGGAATCCTCAAAGACTTAAACACAAAGAGCTTCAAAGAATGAACTGATTGAACCATTGAACCAAATGGTTCAACGAGTTCACAGGTTCAAAGGTTCAACCAAGTGTGATAAAGACCAAAGAGCTTAGGAAGAACAAGCAGCGAGTCAAATCAAAGAACCAATGTACCGATTGAACCTTGAACCAAAAGAGTTCAAAGTTCAATGGATCACAGGTTCAAGCAGTTCAAAGGTGGCCTCAAGCAAAGAAAGAAGCAACATGGATGATTCCAAAGGCAAGTTCAATGAAAGTGATGGTTCAACCAAAGAGCAAAGAAGCGCTTAAGCAGGGAAGCGATGGACCAAAAGAGATAGAGTGAACCGACGAAGCTTTGAACCAATAAAATTTCAAATGGTTCACAGGTTCAAAGTTCAACACGGTTCAAGTAGCTAGAGACCATTGATGGTCCCTCGGATGTCAAATTTAAAGAAATGGAAAATCTGTGGAAATTTAAATAGAGCGCAGAACTTAAAGTAAGAACCAAGCGATTAAATAAAAAGAGAGCCCGAAGATTTAAATTGCTACTGGGGAGAGAAGATCGACGCAAAGGACCAAAAATATTTTCAAAAGAGTTATTTCCAATAGGTGGAATAGTGGATCAAGTAGACTTAGACTTTTGAGCGCACCAAATCAAGGATACAAGCCTGTTTTTCTTCCATAAATTAATGGCGAATTGGATAGCTGCACAAATATCAGGAAAAAAACTGGACAGTCCATACCAAAGAAGAGACATATTAGAGGAATAGACACGCCATAGTTATGGTGATACATTGTTCTCAGCATGGTCCCTCTAGACAAAACTGAAGGTGCATTGAAGACTTTGACTACAGCATGGGCCGTCCCATGGGAAAGAACGCCAAGCCTTGCGTGATTGTTATAAGTTTGTAATTTCTCTCATTAGTAAGGGAGACTTTTAATTTTTACAAGAGCGAAACTCTGCACATTTGAAAGAAGAAGACTGAGGCTTTGAGCTCAGATTGTAATTTCATTTCATTTTATCTGAATGAGAAAGCAAGTTGTTTGCAGACTTTATGCTGTTTTGGCTTGTGCTACTTTAGGAAATTGTTCTTATGTTTGTTTCTTAGAAGCATTCTTATTTATTTAATTTGAAAAGAAGAATTAGTGAAGGTAAAAAGGGAGGTGTCCTAAAGCCAATTGTGAGAAGACTTTATGCTTTCACAATTGTTTTCAGCATGTGTTTTTCCTTTTCTTTTTGTGTTGAGGATTTTGGGACGACTTTGTGCCCCCATTATCCTTTGTGTTATACTCTTTGGGAAGTTATCCTTTGTGTTATACTCTTTGGGAAGTTGAGGTGGAAACTTTGTGTTCTATTTCATCCTACTGGTTACTGCGCCCTTTGTCACCAGTTACTTTTACTACCTGAAAGAAACTCCTATTTTTTCATGCAAGAACACTTCTGAAAGAAGAGAAGTGCCTTCAGTGTTTACACTAGGATTTTCTCCTTTGTCTGTGAGCATCATCTCTAAAAGAAGAGAGATGGATGGTTTATTCTACCCCCATGTGTTATGTTCTGCTTATTTATATTGTATATAGCTCCTACATATTTATATGGAACCTCCCCTTGATGAGAGGAGAGATTAGTCCCCTTTTGATGTGGTAAACCTACACAACTGGCCGACCAATCTTCCTGTTGTGGTTGATCAGACCTATTTTGTTTATCAGTACGCTGATCGACAAAATATTCACCCAATAAGACCAACACAAGACAATGTTCACCACTCCATGGGGAATGTTTTGTTATCAAGTGATGTCATTTGGTCTTAAATATGCTAGTGCAATGTACCAACGTGCAATGACTATCATTTTCCATGATATGATGCATGACATTATTGAAGATTACATGGATGATATTTTGGGCAAGTCTAAGACTAGATCAGGGCATCCAGATGTGTTACAAAGAATATTTGATAGGATTCATGAATGCAAAGTAAGGTTTAACCCTAAAAAGTGCATCTTTGGCATTACTTCTAGTAAATTTTGAGGCTTTATTATATCTCACATGGGCATTAAATTCGATCTATCCAAGGTTAAGGTCATTAAATAAATTCTTCCACTTTAAAACCCCACTAGGTTTGACTTAGAAAAATGTAATTTCTTTTTCTAATTTAATCAATGTATTATTTCATTAGAATTCACCATG